>PVIY010001354.1:0-153611 GCA_004026745.1 Myrmecophaga tridactyla | reverse complement strand
TTCAAATAATGGAGAGGTGTTGTTCTAGTTTGCTAGCTGCTGGAATGCAATATACCAGAAACAGAATAGCTTTTGAAAGGGGGAATTTATTAAGCTGCATGCTTACAGTTTGAAGGCCATGAAAATGTTATGATTAAAGCAAGTCTATAAAAAGTCCAAATTAAGGTACCAACAAGAGGTCACCTTCACTCAAGAAAGGTCAATGAAGTTCAGGGTTTCTCTCTCAAATGGAAAGGCACATGGCAAAATATGGTGACATCTGCTGTCTTCCTCTCCAGGCTTCTTGTCTCATGAAACTCTCCCAGGGGTGTTTTCCATTTTTTAATCTTCAAAGGTCTCTGGCTGCATGGGCTTTCTTGGTTCTCATGGTTCTCTCATGGCTCTCATCATTCTGAAGCTTTTTCTAAAATGTCTCCTCTTTTAAAGGATTCCAGTAAACCACTCAAGACCCAGCTGGAATGCAGGAAGTCACAACTCCATGGAGATAATATGGTATAGTAGTTAAGTTCAGGTGTCAACTTGGCCAGGTCATGGTACCCAATTGTTCTGTTGCTGTAGACTTAAATCATCAGCCTGTGAAATCCATCTATAGCCATCTGCAGTCAGCTGTCACAGCTCAGAGGTTGAGGTGAATGGCCATTAAATTTGGGACTGCATCAAGAATCTGTTGAAATTGCTGTAACTGTTTTTCCAAGGCACTCCTTAAGCCATCGTTACTGTCATGAAGTTTCCGATTAGCTGTTTGGAGCATTTCAATTTGCCTCTTAAGACTATTTCTATCTTCTGTGTACTCTCGGATTATTTCCAGGTCCCTTTCAGAATTCAGGCTCTGATCAGCATAATCACTTTTCAAAGCATCTAACTCACTCTGAAGAAAAGCTATGTTTTTCTGTGCTTCTAAAAGGTCTTTCTTAACTTTCTGATTTTCCATTGATAAATCATAAATTTGCTTTTTTAATGCAGCCACATCTTCTTTTTGACTTACGTGTTTTGATTGCTCTTCTAGCTTTTTGAGTTTCTTTATGTTCAAGTGCAGATCTCCTACTTCTGTTTCATACTGATGTCTCAGGTCACTAAGCACTTCCTCAGCTTTGCATTTTTCCTTGCAGAGCTGGAAGTGCTCACCGGCAGCGTCTCGGCGATCTCCCGCTCCCGGTTACCTGGTGGGGTGGGTGGCGGCTGCGCGGCCTAGGACGATCCGGCGGTCAGGCCGTCCAGCCCTTTCCTGATCTTGAATTTCATCATGGTCTCGGCGAAGACCCCTCCTGAGGATTCCAGCGGCCCCAGGGAGCATACGGGACCCGCTCAGGAAACACTCCGACTTCGGCCCGCGCCTGGCTGCCTGCTCACCTGGGCGCGGGCGGGGCCCGCTCCGCCCCCGCCGCTCCCGCTTCGGCTTCGGCTCCCGTCCTGCCTCCGCTCTCGGTCGTGGCCGCCCGGCCCCACGCAAACGTCCGGGACTCTGGGCCAGGCCGGCCCGCCGCTCGGCAGGGAATTTTAATACAAATGGTAAGACCTGTGCTGGAATGACTGGGGAGGAGATTTAAATCTGTATAAAAGACTTAAGGAAGGAGACGGTGTGGGAAATTTGTTGGCATTTATATAGGCTAAGATTGTTAACGAAGAGATTTCAAAATGCAGTGGATTAAGCAGGGGAAAGAATATTTCTCTCACATGAAAATATGGTGGGAAGTGGATTAGGGTGATGCAGCTTTTCTCAGCAAGCACCTCTTACCTCAGTGCAAGGGCTGCTCCTGCTGCTGCCACTTCCCTGCAGGAAGAATGGAGCCAGAGAGAAGGGCAAGTTGGGAGTCACACAGAGTAGGAGGAGGGGACAGTGAGGGAGGGTGGAAGGGCCCTGTGTGCTCTGCTCAGGAATGTGGATTTCCCATTTATGGTGATGGGAAGCCTTTGTAGGGTTTCAAGCAGGGCAACAGCTATTAGATTTTAATTTTAGAACACTTACTGTGGCCGAGGTATAGAGAATGGATTGAAGTAGACAGTGAGCATTTCTTTCATTATTAGTCATTTTCAGCATTTCATTCAGCTAAATTTCTACACTGGAGGAGTAGGTGAGTACAGAGAAAAGCAACAGATTAAACTTCTTTTCTTGTAACAAGAGCTTACATTGCATATTTTTACTCAGCTATGTAAGATACTCAACATGGAAAACCTGGTCTGTACATGTAAATGCACAGAAAAATATTTTTAAGGAAGACTCACATTCTACTTAAAAACAACAAATGAATGGACAATACTCTTATGGCCTGATCATACAAGCAATGCATGCCTATTATTAAGTATTTAGCAGTATAGAGACTATTTCAAAGTACAATAGTAATAGGAGTCTAAGTACTTTGCACCAGCTCTTCCAATTCTGACATTTAGAAAACCTAGAGTAAAATTGCTGCTTACGGGCAGTGAAGAATCCACAGGTAGTGAAGATTTACTGGTCTAAGATCTAAGACAAGACTGATATCTAAAAATGTGAACTCAGCTTTTGGGGCAGCTTTACCCCAAGGGAGATTGCCAACCTAATAAAGGTGGCTGAGAGACTGACAAGTATTTTGACTACCTCATGGGATTAGGAGCACAAAAGATGGACTACTTAGCTAAGAAATCAGCTGAGGTGGGGTGGGGGCAGTTCTTCCCCTTTTGTGTTGGGACCCAAAGGGCTGGATCCTAGAAGTAAGGGTAAAGCGGAAGGAAACCAACTTTCATATGGACTACAGACTAAGTTATCCTGTCGGCTCAAAAAACTGAATTGGATTTCAGTGCTCTCAGATTGCTAATATCTACATGTGCTGGCAGGAACAAATAAAAATTCTCTCTAAAAGAAGGTAACATCATCCTGGACCACAAAGTATTTGTCTAAGCAATTTCTAAATGTAATGACAGTTTCACAATCAAAGATACAAATGAGGAATTAAGCAAATGCAAACAGGAATCACTAGAAAAAAAAAAAACTAAAATGCTACCTCCATGTCAGACACTGAAACTATCAGATCCTGGCTTGAAAATAACTTTGCTTACTATGCCCAAGTTGGTAAACAACATGACTGAAAATTTCACAGAGAATAAGAAAATTATAAGAAACAAACCCATAGCAGAATTGAAAAAGAACCAAATGGAAATTCTAAAATTGACGAATAACCTAAATAATGAACTCAATGGATGGATTTAATAGCAGACTTGCCATTGCTAAAGAAAGAATGAATGAACAAGAAGTAAATATCCACAATGAAATGTGGAGAGGAAGAAGGATAAATAAGCAGAAGAAAAGGTAAGGAGAAGAAAAAGGTAAGGATAGCTTAAGTAGAGGTAACATTTAATTGACACCTCAGAGGGGGGAGGGAGAGAATGGAATCAAAGCAGTATATGAAATATTTTGTCTGATAATTTCCCAAACAGATGACAGCCATTCATCCATGGATTCAAGTTGTTTAACAAACCCCAACCAGGATAAATAAAAATGTACATCTAGGCTACTGATAGTAAGAACAGTCAACCATAAGCTGACAACTCAGATAACCTCCGTCAATATTCTTAGCAGTTACTTTAACTCTTTTCCACGGCAATTCTACAGAGTTTTAAAAATCATACTATAATGATAATTTTGATTCCTACTTTTAAGTAATAGTTTTATTGATAGATTTTGGAAAGTAGAACCAATCTTTACTCTTATCAGTAATATCAGTATAACATGGTAGAAGTACAGAAAAGTTGGGAGAAAAGGAAAGAATTATCTCACCGCATTAGTACCAGCATAGAGTATTAAAATGTACATAACTTTGTTAATTTGGTAGGTAAAAAAAATGTTGCCTTCATTCTGTAACAATTTCTTTTCTCCTACCAAATATTTGGCAGTTATTATGAATGTGCTATATAATGATTAGGGCTTAGTCAAAAGACATTATAATTTGAGAATCTTTCCATGATTTCTGAGTTGAAACAATTTTTCACATGTATTTTAGGTGGAACCTCCTATTTGGTAAATAGAATTTTATTTATTTATTTATTTTCTTTAATTTTTTAAAAAATATAACAACAAACACAAACATTCTTAACTTATGATCATCCCATTCTACATATATAATCAGTAATTCACAATATCATCACATAGTTGCATATTCATCATCATGATCATTTCTTAGAACATCTGCATCAATTCAGAAAAAGAAATAAAAAGACAACAGAAAAAATTCATACATGTAGTACCCCTGACCCCCCCCTTTCATTGATCACTAGCATTTCAATCTAAATCTATTTTAACATTTGTTTCCCCCATTATTTTTATTCCATATGTTTTACTCGTCTGTTGACAAGGTAGATAAAAGGAGCATCAGACACAAGGTTTTCACAATCACACAGTCACATTTTGAAAGCTATATCATTATACAATCATCTTCAAGAAACACGCCTACTGGAACTACATTTTCAGGTAGTTTCCTCTACCCTCTCTGTCACATCTTGACTAACAAGGTGATATCTATCTAATGCATAAGAATAACCTCCAGGACAACCTCTGGATTCTGTTTGGAATCTTTCAGCCATTGACACTTTATTTTGTCTCATTTCGCTTTTCCCCCTTTTGGTGGAGAAGGTTTTCTCAATCCCTTGATGCTGAGTCCCAGTTCATTCTAGGATTTCTGTCCCATGTTGCCAGGAAGGTCCACATCCCTGGGAATCATGTCCCATATAGACTGGGGGTGGGTGGTGAGTTTGCTTGTTGTGTTTGCTGGAGAGAGAGGCTGCATCTGAGCAACAAAAGAGGTTCTCTTGGGGGTGACTCTTAGGCCTAATTTTAAGTAGGCTTGACCTATCCTTTGTGGGGTTAAATTTCATATGAACAACCCCCAAGATTGGGAGCTCAGCCTATTGCTTTGGTTGTCCCTACTGCTTGTGAGAATATCAAGAATTCTCCACTTATGAAAGTTGAATTTTCCCCCTTTCTCACCATTCCCCAAGGGGACTTTGCAAATACTTTTTTTTGCTCACTGTTCAAATCACTCTGGGATTTATTGGGGCATCACTCTGGACAAACCTACAAAATCTTATGCCCTACTCAAGGTTCTATGTACTTATGGTGTTCAGTTAAGCTGTCCACATAAGTTATATTAGGGACTGCACTAGTCAAGATATAGATTTTGTACCAAATAAATATTTTTGCTTTAGTCTCGCACATAAGTTAAAAATTCAAAATATTAATTACCATCAAGGTAAATAGAATTTTAGCAAAAGCTTTTTCGTTTTCCATCAGTGTTCTTGTAACTTTCTTTTTTCTTAGAATGCTTTGTAATTGCTCAGAATTTAAGGACCCTTTTATCTCTTGTGTTTTGTCTCAAAATCACATTTGCTTCTCAACCCCTTCTTATTCCAGTCTTACTACATGACTTCTTTAAGTTGTTCTTCCTTTTCTCTGTCATGCTGAAGAATTTTAGCTCCCCCATGAGTGCACTAGACAGGAATTTTCAAACACAATAAGAAAAGACAGTTATTTTGAATGCAAATACACGCAATTTCCCGTCCTGTGATTGAGTGGAAGGAGAAGTTGAGATTTAGCTAGGAAAGATCATGCATGCTTTTCTTCCCCATGAACAACAAACAAGCAAAAAAACCCAAACTTTCTCAGCCAACGAGATAATATCTGCAAAAGACTTTTATAAAGGAAAACAATATTCCCTTTCTTTGAAAGTACATATTTTGAGGTGATGAAGAAGAAGAATGAGAATATGGAAAAATAAAAGTAACTTTGATCTCAATGTGAATTTCTGATGATTCACAGACCCCCAGTCTTTGGAATTTCTGCAATCACTAGAAAAGTGTGCTTATTATGTTCAATCATAAGGTATGTATGGATTTAACTCACAAATTTGAGTTTAAAGCAGCTTAATTAAAGTTAAAATCCCAACTTTATCCACTGAAATGGTAGTTAGTCCCTGTACACTGAGCTAGCCTAAAACATCACAGGACAAAAATATCACATTCATTATCTTTTCCAGCTTAGTGCAATAGGTAAAGATGAATTTCAGGAATATGGAACCACATGCACTCGACTCTATTGGCCTCTTTTACATTTAGGTGACTAGAGCTGTAATAACCACTTTGTTCTCCTTCAGCTAAAAAATTATTTTTTCCACAAAAGAGGAAAGGTGTACTTACCTTTAAAGAAGCACTACTACCATTATTTATGGTGTT
This sequence comes from Myrmecophaga tridactyla, assembly GCA_004026745.1. Classification (NCBI taxonomy): domain Eukaryota; kingdom Metazoa; phylum Chordata; class Mammalia; order Pilosa; family Myrmecophagidae; genus Myrmecophaga; species Myrmecophaga tridactyla. Next base: position 147,413 of record PVIY010001354.1, on the reverse strand, counting down.
CAATTAAAACTACTATTATTAACCATAATAATTATGATATCATTCAGTTGTATAATGCTGAATAGTTTGCAGAGTGCTTTGAGTATGCAGGACTTTCTTTAATCCTCACAATCCTTTATGGGCGGTATCATTTTCTTCATTTCGTTAAGTTTCAGAGAGGTAAAAATGATGTTCTAAAATCACATGGTGGGTTGGTTATTGGCGATTTTACTAGAATAACAATTTTACTTTGAGCTTTAGATTTCTGATCTGTACAATTGGGAAGATATACTTCCTATAGGACATATATACAGTATTATATAATGATAATTAAATATTCTATTAACATATTAATACAACAAAATTATCAATCTACTATAATTATATAGCATACCACTCTATAATATAATTATATATAATATACTATAGCACTATATAAAATATATTATAGAGTGATATATCATATATATATTGTAGATTAGGGCAGCTCCTGGTTCAGGGTTCAATGCTTCAAGGTACATTTTTGAAATTCGATAATGCGTAGAAAGTTTTGTGTCTCTCTTAGGGTTGGATATTATCACAAATGAACCAAAATGTGCTTTCTTCACATTTGCTTCTCCTTCATTCAGTGAGTATCTCAAATTTGCTCTCACACCCATGTAAAAAAATATTGAGGATAGCAAATGGTCATAATTCAGTAACTGAAAATTTATATGACAAAAGAATCTGTATGTGGAAAAACTGGCCTTGAGATTAGGTCAGATGGTTTCTGGAAATGTGTTTTTAGGAAATTATCTAAATTCTTAATTATCAAATATGGTCTTGTCTCTCCGGTTGACTTCTTTCTCTTTAAAATGTATTGTGTGGAGAATAATTAAATAAAACATTTTTCAAGAGTTGCAGTCCCAAGTGGACAGCAGAACAGGCGATACCATGTAAAACTTAGGGGGTACCGATGATTAATGCGGCTTCATAGGTTTCTCCCTCTTTCTCTGCTTTTGCTTTTCCCCAAGGATTTGTGGTAATATGCTGGGTATTTTATACCTGAATGTAAAATATAGATTTCTTTTTTGATTGCCTTCACTGAGTTTTTCTCCTTTTATGAAATAATTCATTTTTAACTAGTATTTTTATCTTTTATTTGAAGTCTGTTTTTCACAGCATCTAAGTTCAACAAATAGACTGGGGACAGAGGTAAAAAGGTTACAGTAGGTCAAGGTACAAATGGACAACATGCTAGCAGCACTGAATACATTTCAATGACTAACACTCTGGAGAAAGTCCTGTTTCTTTAGTGTAGAGCATCCAGTTTTGTCATAATAGGAGATGGTTTCAGCCCTTGTAGATTAAAAATGAAAGGCAATGCTGATACGCAATACAGAAATCCGAGATTCGTGACTTATAGGCAATTCTGTGTATTGGGGGATATGGAGTGTCAGATTTTATTTGAGAGGGTTAATAGAGCCATCATTTGAAATATTAAGCATGATGCAAGGATATCAGGTTTTGAAATCCAAATGTAATTCAACTGAAAGTCTTTGTCTCTTTAATATAGTCAGCACTCAGGACAGAGATGGATGCCTAGGGAAAAGAAATGGAAACATATAATGTTGTCTCTTTCATAGAATTATATAAGGTAGGACATTGTCTAATGGGGTGAATTACTAAGTTTTCTAATTGCTTATGGAATTCATAGAATTCACAGTGGAAAACATTTAATGGTATGGAAATAGCAACACTATGCTGGGCTTAGATGAGCTGAAAGAGAACCCTAGGCTTTCTAGAAAAAAGAGATTTAGATGATGCCCTGGTTCAATTGGGTGCATTTATTTCCAGCAGCAACAGAGTATGATACTGAAGCAGGCTCATTTCCAGATGTGTTTTGATGAACTTGGAGGCTCCAGGTCAGGCCCCCAGAAGCCCAGTGAATAACTCAGTCAGAAACAGGTAGAAGCTGAGTCTGAGAGGGTGCTGTCAGTCACTGCTCAGTTAGATGGAATTGACGATGGCTTTAGGCATGGTAAACATTTAGAGTTCTGAGGAGAGGGGACAAATGGACACACGTACACCTCTGTTCTCAAAGTCAAATTCATTTTGGCTACTTGCCTAAGAGCCCCTGGAGAATCCTGACGGGAATGAGACTTTGCTTTACTTTAGAAAGATAGACTTCTGCTCAGCATTCCAGCAGCTCTGCATGGTTGCTTCTATCACCAATTTATTTGATAAAAAACTTAGTTACCAAGTACTGTGCTTCCTCTCTCATGCCTAACCCATGGAATAATTCAATCAGTTTTCAGTTGCTCCTTTCTGACTGAAATTGTCCAAGAAAATATCTTTACCCTTCAGTGAGCAGGAGGAAGACAGCATTTTGGGGTAAGGGATGAAAAGGAGCTAAAATGAATGGCAGGAGATGGCCCATAGGTGGAAATTACCTATGGCCATTTCTTTATCCATGCCGGTCAGCTCCCTTAGGGCTTGTGGGGTAAGCTGGTTTGCCCGGTTCTATAGTCTCAATATATAGAAAATGAATTTTTAGGAAAGTGTTACTTTATCCTGTGGCCTTTTGCATGTTTTCAGTATCACAACCCCTAGAGGCTTCAGCTGGCCTTAGCAACAGCCGGTATGAGCACATCTCTCCAGATCCCTCTTTTCTTTCAATATTTTGCTGCACACATAACGAAGCATTACTTTGACACTCAGATTAATCCATTCAATCTAAAACTCTTGTTTTTATTCTTATGATTTTTCTTCTCTTCTTGGTTTCACCAACTTTATCGATTCCTTCCTAACTAATCAGTCATCTCTTTCTGAATTGTTGAAAATGAGAGGCATGGACTGGGGGTCAGGAGGCTGAGCTTCTTTCACCCAAAGGAGAAGCTCCCCCAGCTCTGCCACTAACTAATGCTGTAATCCTGGGCAAGTTACTTATTTTTCCTGGCAAGGCATTAATTTTCTTTAAAACAAAGAAGTTGGATAGGATGGTCTCTTAGGTACTGCCTCACACTAATTGCCTAGGTGTCCATCCGTGAACCAACCACTGCCCATGACCTCTCCTAAGGGCCCAAGCTTCAGCCAGTGAACCTTCTGTCAGCAAGGTCTGTTCAGCTCCCCAGTTGCTTCTGGTCCCTAGAAAGATATCACCAAACTAATTTTGTCCTTTTTCTTAATTAACAATATAAATATATATGTTTAAATTAATAACTCCTCCAAAAACAGTGAACCATTAATAATAAAATTTTATAATCATCATAAAACCATCCAGGGCATGGAAGATGGTGTAATAATTCACACCTAATTGCTTTCAACCGTGGGCCCACAAACACAGTAGTTTGAGAAATGAATTCAGATACTGTAATTCATGCCAGGTCATGTTTTATTATTTTAATTCATCCTTGATACTTACAAGAAAAAAGCCTTTGGTGCTCAAACAACCCACAAACTCACAATGCCACAAACTATATGAGGATCCAGAGAAATTCCATATTTGCATAAATTGTGAGACCTTTAGATAGGTGGTCATCTAAATATTGGTGTTTTCAAAGCACAGAGAAGGTTATTTTACTTAATAGGGATAATTTACATAGTATAGATAACAATCTGAATTGCAAGATGAGATCATTGAGAAAATTCTTCATTAACGTTAAAAAGAAATGTAAAGGGAAAGCAACTTGTACCATGAGTAAAAGTAGCAATTTACAAACTAAGATGAACAATGATAGCATAGTATTTAAGATCACAAACTTTAGAACCAATCTGCCTGAGTTTAAATTCCAGGTCTGTCACTTACCAGCTGCATTTGACCTTGGGCCCTTTACTTAACATCTTGAGTTTCAATTTCCTCATCTGTACAAAGGGAACAAAAAGTGCTAGGCTATTAGGAGGATTGTTATGTTACTATAAGTAAAGTGCTTAGAAGAGCACCTGATACTTAGAAAGTATAGCATATATGTTAGTTATTAATGGTATTATTAGAGATCATGACATCCTTCCTTGAAGTTTTCTAAAGTTATGTTTTGACTTTTATCTATTATGGCCCAGATCTTAAATAAAAATGCAGTGCTGCTTTTAGAAGAGTGCATTTACCCTGAGGGCTGCTCATAAATTTAACAGGACCAAAGGGCAGTGTAAGACACATTAGGGATCTTAATATGAGTGAGGAAAATAACAAATCAAAGGGAAAGAAGCAAGGCTTGGACATTTTTTGTGTCTCTTGACAGTGATGTAAATGGATTTTTAAAAATCCAACAATTTGGGCATTTTTTCTAGCGCTGTTAGTATGACATGCACTATTTCTGTTTGTAGATCCTTATTAAACATATACAGTGATTTTTAAAATAATGCATAATGCAAGGAAGAGTGGCACTTTTATTGAATTTTCACGGATACAAATGCTTGATCTGTTGAGTCGAAAACAGCTTCGCTGCACCTCCTGAGTAGAGTTTTTTCAGCCCTCTAATAGTTGGAGAGAGTTCTACTCAACAACTCCCAGTGCTGTCAAATGAACCAAGAACCATAATGACTGAGAATTTGTTAAAACCAAAAAGGTAAATAGATTTTGATGTGGGTTATATGACAACTCCCAAGCAAGTAATGGGCACTTAGAGAGAGCATCTGCTTGTACTTTGTACACCATGTTCTCTTGTGCATCAGCTCTTTGGCCTAATAACTTTCATTTGCCTTACTCCACAGAAATCATTCTTGAGAAGGAGATGCTGTTTGCATCCAACTTGAAATATGACTAGGAAATTGGGATAAAAGACACAAGGAAAGCAGCTCAGTGATAACTAAAGGAAAGATCAAATTTCTAATCCTAGCTCTTCTGTAGGAGGACATTTAATTACTCCAACTATAATTTCCTTTATATCACATAAAATAGAGATTGGATTAGATGACCTCTAATATAGTTTCCAGTCAAGTATTCCATGTGTTTTATGAATTTTAAAAATCCCAAGGTTGGCAAGGGTGTCACGTGGTTTATGTGTTTGTGGATTTAGCTGGAGATGGCTGACAACTCTTCTTTTTTATGCACTAATGATTTCTAATTATTTCATATATCAATTGATAATTTATTAAGCACTTATTAGGTACCAGGCACTGTACTAGGCACCAGGAATACGCCAGGTAAAAAAAGATGTATATTCCTACTCTCAGAAAAAGGTGAGTATTCAGTTTCCTAGTGAAAAGTTTCCTAAAGTAATTTGAGAACAAATTTAAATATAAAAATTTTTAGGCCTATAGAGAAAAAAAGTCAGTTATCTATAATAATCTTTCTTTATTTACAAAACATTTATTATACAAAATGTTATATATTTTATTATACAATACATTTTTGTTTTGGCCTGGGCAGGCTCTGGGAATCAAACCCGGGTCTCTGGCATGTCAGGCAAGAATTCTGCCACTGAGTCATTGTTGCCTGCCTTATACAATACATATTTAATAAAACATTATTATATAAATAATACTAATGTAGGAATAGTATTTTTGTCTACTCTCACATTTTATAAAATAATATTATCCAAGCTCTTCAGAAGCATATTTGCCATTAGTGCCATTGGTGCTTTGCCATCATCAGAGACACTTTCAGAGTCTTCACCACAGTTTGCCAGTATACACGGCCTCCTCTGTCATCTGTGTTGATTGAGTTATGCACTTTAGAAAATGTATGTACAATTCTCTTTCTGGAAATTCTGTCCCAAATCACAGTTTGATAAGCATGAGCACTACAATAAAGTCATTTACTTCGTGCTTTTTTTCTTTTCAAACCATTTTTAAAAGGCTATTTGCAGCAGTATCCAACATTTGCAGTTGGAAGATCATCCTTCAAAACCCACAGGAATAGTGACAAAGTAGCATTAAATATCTTCAGGTTGTCTTTTTTTTGTTCGTCTGTTTTTAATAGATATCGTTTCAGATTGAATTATGTCTACTAGAAAAAAATATGTTCTTAATCTTAATCCATTCCTTATGGATGTGAACCCATCATAAATAGACCTTTTGACGAGGTAATTTATTTAAGGTGTAACCCAACTGAATTAGAATGGTCCTAATCCTATTACTGCAGGTCTTATGGAGAAGGTCACAGGTAAAAAGCCATGGGGAGAAACTGGAAGTCAAGAGAACCTGGAAAAGAAAGGAGAAGATGTCTCGTGTGCATTTCCATGTGATGGAAAAGCCAAGGACCCAAGGGGTGCCGGCAGCCAGCCTCATAACACTATAGTCTCAGTGGGGAAAGCATTGCCTTTTCGACGTCTCAATTTTGGGTTTCTCCTAGCCTTGAAACCATGAGCCAATAAATTCCATTGTTCAAGGCAACACATTGGTGATGTTCGCTTTAGCAACCAGGAAACTAAGATGTCCTCTATGACCATCCAGAAGTAGTACTGATTGTGATAGTTTTAGGTAAAGTAATTTCTTTAAAAATAATCAGTTATTTGAAATATTGAGAAGATGCCTTATATATGAGATACTTTAAAGAGAATCCTAAATAAAGTAACTCCTTTTCTTTTCTGAGGAGGGAAAATCTTAGGGAAAATATCCTTCCTTGTGTTTGGGCATATATGACACTTTGAGAAGGTATGCGTTCTTGAGTCTGTTTCTCCAAGTGGAAACACGGGATGGATGTTAACAGAGAAATCATTGCTATATTCTATATAAACCCCAAACTGTGCAATTATCGGTCACTGGGCATAGTCACCTCACAGTAACTTCAGGTATTTTAGTAATGCACCATATAATTATTCTTAATGCTGTCTTCTCAAAGACAGTTTGAAGAAAATGGTGACCATATAAAGTTTATGACATGTCTGAGTTGCTGAAAGCACCATTACTTTCATGAGACAAGGGGGCCATTGGAAATTTGAGGTTTAGAAAAGAACTACTAATTGAGCAAAGCGGTAGCTACACACAATAAGAATTAACAGGAAAGAAGTGGAAACAATGAGGAGAATTTTCATAATCTTTGGGGAGACGCAACAGACCAATTTTTCAACTTTTGTTTCTACCTGTTTTAAAAGGTTCATTTCTGCTAGATTGAGGGTGATTTTCCTAAGGCAAAAGGCCAGTAATTGGTTGCAAATGAATCTCTACCTTTCAGTTTCACAGGAAAAAGCATCCTAATCACATCAGTTATCAGTGGATTAGGTTTCTATCTTGTTGGATCTTTATGTCTCCTTTACCTTTGGAAGGGAACTAAACATTTTGAGCCAAATTGTGCCGTCTGGTCTGAAAACACTGCAATGCCTTATTGATCTGGATGGAGAAGAAAGTGTACAGAACAAACCAGTTTCCCAGATAACTAAAGCACTGTTGAAATGATAGCAGGTTTTAATGAAATCCTAAAATACACACATACGACCTTATTAAACAGAGTTCCTTGAGAATAAATTAATCTTTTCATTAGGTTGAGGTCATCATTTTATGGACATCAATTACTGTGACAATCAACTATAATACAGTGATATTTTGAACTGGGTTTGGCTCCCTCCCCAGCTGACTGTTTTGGGTGGTCTCATTTCATGCCAGGCTACCAGCTGTCCCTTCTCACTGTGACAGTTTCTAGCAAAATTCCTCAACCCTCTTGTTATCTGTTACCTGTTGGAAATTATGATGGAGCTACCACATGCCAGAGAAAGTTCAATACCAAGCTTGGGAAGCAGTGATGAGACAACATTTTTTCATCCTGGCTCTACCACTTAGCTAAGTAACCCTGAGCTGGTTACTATACCTCTCTGTTTTAGCTTCCTCATCTAAAAATCTGGGAATAATAATACCTACTTTTCAGGGGTTATAATGAAACTTAAGTGAGATAAAGTAAATTCTGAGAATGGTGCCTGGCATATGGTGTAAATCTATAAATGACAATTTTCATCTAAATGTCCCAAATCTTCCCTTAATTATCAATAGTAAATAAATAGGTGCCATCTCCTCTCCTTTATTGCTGAGGAGAAGTGTTTCGGGTCACTTCTTTTTAGCACTTTTGTATGGCAAGCGCTATAAGAGGCTTTAGGGAAAGGATGATGAACAAGACACGCTTAGTTTCTGCCTTCTGGAGTTTAGTGAGTCCAGTGCAAAAGAAAGACATGAAATGAATAATTAGCCCCTACATTATTTAATTCTAATAGTCTGGAATGCTGTGAAGGAGAAATACAGGGTGCTGCGACATTTTGTAAAGAGTAAAACTGTCTTGCTATGGGATATCAGAGGAAACCTCTTTGAGTATACTACCTCCAAGGTGGGAGCAGCGGATGACGAGGAGTGAGCTGGAAGGAGGGATGGATGAGTGCTCCAGGCTGAAGGAATGGTATGTGTGAGGGCCTTGTGGTGGGAAGGGCGCAAAGGACATTTTTACACAATTGGATGAAAAGCAGAGAAACATAACCAACTATACTACGTTAGTGTTTTCCGGAATGTGATTTTGGATGAGAATTGGACAACTATTTTTTATTTTAAAAGTTTTAATGTATATAAGAAGAAATTATCGATGATACATTGAACTCATGATTTATTTCCTAACACAAGGTTAAGTTAAAAAGTGAGTCATTTTAATTGGTTGAAAATATTGATAAATAATAGCACAGGAATCATCAGACATGGTAAAATGGTGTGACGTTAGGCAAATGATTGAAATGTGGGAAAAAATTGGTCAGCACCATGTCACCTAACTGGGTTTACTCCCTGAAGTTGCACTGGTTTGGCTGAGTGGTCAGAGTCAAGCAGAGTTTTGAGTACATGGTCCTTAGGAGAGCCTCTGCCTCAGTCCTGTTAACAGAAAGAAAAAGAAAGTAGCATGAATGCCTGGTTCACAAGACTTTTGGAGTACAATAAATAGTCTCGAGTTATTTCAGGAACCCTGAGAACGCTTTTCACAGATTGAGTTTACCCAAAAAGCTGAGGGCAGTATGAAGTTATGGAAAGAGGATGGGTTGTATAGTTAGATGTGAGTTGAAGTACCAACCTGTCTATCAGTTACTGGCTGATAGAGTTTGGAAAAGTACTTATGCCTCTCTGAGTTTCTTTATTAGTGAAAAAGGCAAAATGATCATCGCCTTGGAGAGAATATAAAAATTAACTTAGATAATATACCAAAAGAGGCTAGCATAGTTTCTAGAATATAGTTGGTGTTAAGTAAATTCTGTCTCTGGTTTTAACCCCCTTAGACATAAAATGAATTAAAAGAAAAGAAAAACAGGTCACATTTATACCATGTCTTTTCTCTGGGAAACAAAAACAAATTGGGAGACCTGATGAAAAAAAAAGTAACTTTCAATGGTGCTGAACCAATCCCCGGAATCTTTAAAAATCTCTGATTGAAACAAATGAATATGCAGGTGTTACTTAATAATGGCCTCCATAAGCAGTGAACTCCTTTGAAATCATTGTGGAGGTAATTATAAAAGAAGTTATGTGCATAAAACCACTTCTTGGGTGAAATAAGGACCATAAATCAGTTCATAATCAATCTATCTGCAACTCTTTCAATTCTGCTGATTTCATAGTTTAAAAATGTGAAGAAATGTTGAGAATGGATAACAGAAAGAAAATGGAGAGACCCTGAGGATGCCTGCTTATAGCTTTCTTCATGATGCAGTGGGATGAGCATGAGAGAAGGCAATGGGAGTTTTAGGAAGACTATATGACACCAGCATCCTCTTACTGGCTCTTCTTGGTTTCTTGAAAAGAGAGATTTGATTTTGTCAGTGACAGAAGGAGTAAGCCACCTACTTGCCATGCCTCCCACTGCATTCCTGCTGGTTCAGCTTGGTCTAGCACTTATAACCACGGATAGTCAGGACGGACACTGAGCCTCATAATTATGATCTGTAGATGTTCTCATCTGAAGTCACTAAGGTTTTAGTGTCAGCTATGAAAACCCCTCAGAGAATTAAGTTGTTGAGGATTTTGTTTATAATAAGATGTCCAACTGGCTTGTTCTTGAAGAGAGTAACTTACCCTGGAATTCTTAAGTGGCAGTAAAATACTTCATTTTGTCCTCAGAAAGACCAAACTGCTGGCAAATTCTCCAAATGCTTTCCTCTCGTCATGGCAGGAATATTGATCAGGAATAAGTTAATGAAATATGAGAGGCAGTGAATGTGTTGGGGAAAAAGCAGATCCAGTCTGTAAGAATTGTACTGGATAAGAATTGGGTCCATTAGGTGGCTTGTTGAGTATTCAGGGGAGATAATTCTTTCTTTATAAAATATGCTTTGGTTTGCCTTATGGAAAATTTATTGTTCATTCATTTGATGTACTCCTTTAAGAGGTCAACTTTGACTTTCAGTGCTTTCAGAATTTATTCTTTTCTCCATTGTTCCTTGCAAACGATCCTTATTAAATTTCTTTGTGCATCTGAGTTGTCAAATAGCCAATGCACTCTTTAAACTGCTCTGTTCAATTAACAGATATTTTGTGATTGCTGCAGGATGGAAATCAGACTTATTGGTGCTAATACTTATCAGCCCAGAGGGGGCAAATTAATCAGACAACTCTGTTTTCAGAAATAAAACATGGCAAAGTCAAAGTTCCCAAACTCATATAGATCAGCTAACTGGGAGATTGTTGGATTCCCAAGGTTGTAATATTGTGAAAGTATCTGATGTCCATGAAAAATGTCTGGGATCTTCTCATTTTGTGTTGAGACTGAGAATTTCTAATAAGAGGTCCTTTTCAATAGTTTGACAAACAAAAAAGGAGTTGGATCTTTGATGCCATGTCCTAATTAGACTTGCCTTAGATAATGATTAGTATAGTTATTTAATATATTGAATTTAACCAATATATAACCAAGTCAGATTATTTTAGCCATATGTTTTATCTGAAGTGGATTGCAAATACTTCAAGAAACAGATTGTTCTACAGCATCCAAAACTAACCATGGAGCTAATTGTTGTTCAATATTGGCTCCTTTGCCATAAGATACGGGTAGCTATTTACACTGTGGTTCAGAATGAGTTTTTCAATTGATTCTGTGTGATGGCATAGACTAGCAGTTCTTATTTTCCGACTGATACAAAATCAAGTAAATTGAGGTAGAGTTGCTCACACTAAGAGTTCAAAAAATAAAGTTCAGATAAAAGTTTCCACATTTCAGATTGGCTAATGAAGTTTTCTGCAGTCTTAACCTGGCTTACTTTTTACTTTTATTGTATGCTTTATCCCATTTTTTCTCATGTGCCAGCTGTGTGGAAATATTTCCACTTCCCCAAATTTACCAAGCTGATTTGTTTATAGTTTTCTTTCATGTGTTTTATAGTGGGATCACATTTCATTATTTTTGCATGTGAGTATCCTGTTATTGTAGCACCATTTGAATTTTTGTTTGTTTGTTTTGTTTGTTTGTTTTGCTTATTTGTTTTGCTTTTGGGGAAATACATGGACTGGAATCGAACCCAGATCTCTGCATGGCGTGTGAGAATTCTACCATTGAACTACCTTTCACCCCCTGCCTATTATTTTTCCTATGCCTGCAATACTTTGTCTATCTTCTCTTTCAATTTTCCCAAGTGAATGCTTACACAAACAACTCCTTGACCATCTCCTAATTTCCAGTAGAAATGAACATTTATTTTCATGTAACTCATTGTAATGGTCTGATTCTTAACATGATTACAATGCCATTGTACACGTAACCCTATCAGGCATCACAACTAATTCATCTTTGTATTCTCAGCACCTGTACATTCTCTGACACGATGAATGAAAAAATGAATGAATGAGTGAAAATAAAATCCAGTGGAGTAAATATTGTCCTCATAACCCAAAGCAGAGATGGAAAACACATGGACCAAATGCTATACTCTTCTTTTCCATGTGCGGGGCAGACTTTCTTAAGTATGGGCCACTGAGCCTAGATTAGTCTTCATAAGCCTTCTGAACTTAGCTTTTCTATAGCATAGCCATAGCATTTGGTGAAGTTATTTAGAGCAATGGTATTCTAACATTTTTTTTATTGTAAGATGGGTAACATCACTAGTAATAGAAATTGGGGGAACATCCCCTATATTGGATAGTTGCTGTTTATCCCTCCAGGTCATGAGGGGAGGTTGAGGGGGGTGACCCATATGGACTGCATCAATGGGTTCTTTTGTTCACCGACTTCTTATTGGGTTTGGCAGGGAACCTGGAGGATGGGAGAGAGTGAGGCCAGGGTGTTTATCTCCCTGGCTCCCACCTGGCATAGTACTTTGGGCTAGATGAAGGCATGGCTCCCGTCAGATGACCCTCTTCACAACTCTCTCTGGTTCTGGCAACTACCCCCTCCTTTTACCCTTCCCTGTAGTTACTAGTCCTCATATGCACTCTCTCTGGTTGCTTTTACTAAACCTGGGTGCCCCAAACTTTTGTAAATTGTTCCTCTACTAAATTCTCCTCAGTTTCTTCAATTTTCAGTTATATCCTGCTTCTAGATGAATTGCTGACAGATATTCCTCAAATGTATTTATAATTTTTAATGTACTTTATACAAATACTAGTCATCATCCATATATCAAATTATGGTAAAGTATAATTTCTCTTATATATTTTTTAGAATAAATATAAAGTTTTAATATTTTCTTCCTGAATCCCAGTTGACTATTTTGTGTTCTCTCACTTTGGAAACCACAGATTTAGAGACTAGTCATCTAAGTGTTCCTATCAGGTTTCATTGTGGCTTTGAAGACACAATGACAGCAGGTACTGGTTTCTTCAGGATTTATGTACTTAGAGAAAAAATACACACGAGGGATGTGCTCACCACTGTTGAATTTCCTTCTACCTTAGGGCCTCAGAGCCAGCGCAGCCACAGCCTGGCAGAGAGAAATAGCATCAACAGCCAGTAAAGTGAGCCTGGAGAATATTAGACTAGGACCAAATAATGCTAGAATTGCAGTCTTTCATTTTAAAAAGATTTGTTTTTGAACAATCAACGAAGGCATTACAAACCTTTGGCTTTGATTCTTTTGATTCTTTATTCTTTCCTGAAGAATGCCCCCAATCACCCTAGCCCCTACATCAAAAAATAAAAATCCTAGTTGCAAACCATATATCTGATAATGGCTTACTGTCTAGAATATATAAAGAAGTATTACAATAGAGCAAGGAAAAGCAAACAAAACAATTGAGAAATGCGCCGAGGACTCGAACATTTTTCCAAAGAGCTTATCCATATGGCAAATTAAGCATATGAAAAGACACTCAGCATCACTAGCCATCAGGGTAAGGTAAATCAAAACCACAATGAGATACCACTTCACACCCACAAGGATGGCCATTATTTTGATCTATCTATCTATCTATTTTTAATGCTGTTTTATTGAGATATAGTCACACACCATATAAATCATCTGAAGTATACAATCACTGGCTCACGGTATCATCACATAGTTGTGCATACAACCCCATGATCAATTTCCGATCATTTTCATTACTCCAGAAGTGAAATAAAAATAAAAAAGACAACCCAGATCCTCCTATACCCCTTGTCCCTCCCATTATTGATCCATAGTATTGTTGTAGTACATTTGTTACATTGATGAAAGAGTATTAAAATACCAGGGTTAACTATAGTCTATAGTTTGTAATTGGTAGGTATATTTATCTCCATAAATCCCTCTATTATTAACTCCTAATGGTATCATACATTTGTTCTAGTTCATGAAAGAACTTTTTAATATTTTAACAGTTAGATATGGACTTTGTCAACCACAAGATTCACAATGGTATACATTCCCAATGTTTTAAGCTTCAACTTTCCTTCTGGTGACATACATGCTTCTAAACTTCCTCTTTCCACTACACTCACACACCATTCAGCACTGTTAATTATTCTCACAATAATGTGCTACCCTCACCTCTGTCCATTTCCAAATGCATTATTTTTAAAAATGGAAAATTACAAGTATTGGAGATTATGCAGAGAAATTTCACTCTCTAGTACATTGTTGGTGAGAATGTAAAATGTTGTAGCCATTCTGGAAAGCAGTTTGGTCACCCCTCAAAAAGTTAAATACAGAATTACCATATAACCTAACAATGCCCTCCTAGATATATACCCAAGGAATTGAAAACAAGGACTCAAACAGACACTTATATACCAATGCTCACTGTAGCATTATTTTCCCAAATGGACAACCCAAGTGTCCATTAACAGATGAATGGATAAACAAAATGCGGTACATGTACACAATGGAATTTTATTTGGCCATAAGAAGGAATGAAGCTCTGATACATGCTATAACATAGACGAACCTTGAAAACATGCTGAGTGAAGTAAGCAAGGCACATAAGGAAAAATACTGTTAAGATGTTACTTATATGAAATATCTAGAAATAGTGACAAAAAGTGGATTAGAGGTTATCAGAATTGAAATATCAGAAGTTGGGGGGAGATGGAGGCTTACTTAGTAGATATAAAATATTTATAAATAAATCAAAAATTCTAAAAATGAATCGCGTATCCCCGTTTGGACAGGTTCATGGTCTTAGTCGTCATTATGGTTGGTGTGGACACATTGTAAATAGGTTATCTTAACTTCAGTCAAGGTATGGCTCAAATGAATCAGGATGGGCTTTAACTTGGATTACTGGAGTCCTTTATAAGAAGAATGAAATTCAGACATAGAGATGGAAAGCCACCAGCAGAAGGCAAAGTCAAAGAACTGGAGGAGAAAGGAGAGGATGCCACCATGTGCATTGCCATGGGACAGAAAAGCCAAGGAAAAAAGGACCATGGGCAGCCAGGCCCAGAAGGCCCAGAATTCCACAGACTTTGAGGAAAAGACATCTTGTTGATGCCTCGATATTGGACTTCTACTGGCCTCAAAACTATGAGTCAATAAATTCCCTTTGTTTAAGCCAACTCATTGTTTTGATAGCTGGGAAACTAAGGAGGATATGTACTAAAAATAAACTAAAAATTCATGTTCTAGCAATGTCTCTGGACAAAATCTGGAAGTGATATGTTTCTGGCTTATTTTGGATGTGATTTTAAAAGGGAATTCTCTTCCTGGACTATCCAACTCCCCCCACCGCCCACCAAAAAAAAAAAAAAAAAAAAAAAAAGGAATCCTTTTTACCCATTGCTTCTTAGAAACCAAGAAACAATTGCCCTCTAATTTTGTGATTTGTGATTTTTCACAATTGCAGACAATTCCAACAAATGTTTATATCTCCTGTGTATGAAAATATGGTGCCAAATAATACAGCTAGGTCTTTGTGATCTAAAACGTTTCTTTCAGGGCCCTTAAATAAATATTATTGCATTTACCTTCCAATTAATTTTACATATAAGGCTGGTTTTATTCACTTTTGATATAGAACTAAAGATTTTATGACTTTAAATAGCCCATAATCTCTTTATTTTCAGGGCATTAGTAAATTTTTCTCCCTTGTAATAAAGACTATGTTTTCCCTCAATTTAGATAAATATGAAATAATGGTAGGTGGAAATATTAAGAGAGACAGCCCCATTGTTTAAGTTCTTTTGAATCACCTTGCTTTGACATGATTTCTAATTTGGGCATAAGAAAGCTGAGAGTTCAGAGCAATGCTAACTATTAAATAGTGAATTAGCATAATAAACTGGGTTGAAATTTGAAGTTACTCAATACTAAGTAAAGCAGTTGAAACCTGGATAGTTGCTAATATGGGGGGAAAAGATGACTAAAATAATCAGACAGGGTAAGAAAATTACTCATGTTATATACAAAAGGTGTGCTGCCTATTTCAGAACTTCAGGGGTCCGTGTTTAGGATTCAGCTATAGAAAATACAATTCTGAAGCTGTAGCCTATTCCTTTAGTGTCCAAGTTTGAAGAAATATTCTTAATTCTCAGAATTGTCCATTTTACAATGAATAGACCAAGGATCACAGATATTGGGTAATTTCCACAAGGAATTGGGGAATTGAGTTATAATGCCTGTCTTCAGATCCCCAGTCCCATGTGGCTTCCACTAGTCCAAATGTGCTGAAAATGTTAAGCTTATATTTTGGATACAGAAGGTATCTGGAAAATTGTTTCTTTCCAAATACCTCACATTGCCATGAGGAAACATTCTCAAGTCATACATGAAGTGACTGTAAGAGCCAGAACCAAGGCTAAGCCGCATGATTCCGAGTCTAGTGCTCTTTCCATGATCCTAAATTTATTCATATTCTACATACTGTATTAGGTACAAAATATACAAAGACATATACAGTAAGACCTTGACCCTTTCATAGGAATTTTGATATATACCTGTATATAGAACATAGGTACTTTCATGCCTTCTTACATGTATGCAAACTAAACAATAGATGCTGGAAGTACATGAAACACACGTGGTGCATGATCTTGTAGATAATTGTAAACTACCTTATGTGAGAAGTACTATTAAAGTCCTTTAGATGTGAGTTCCATGTTGGCAGAGACTGTTCCTGTGGTTTATTGATGCTGCCCCAACTATGGGGACACAGTAAGTGCTCAATAAATTTTGAATAAATAAATGAATGAATGAATGAATTGCTATTGGCCTGGCATATGGAAAGTGTTCAATAAATGTTGGATGAAAAAATTAATGAATGTACATTTGCAAAGTTCTTAGGGATTATTCAGAATCTGAAATGGTGCACATAGAGGCCACAATTCATAATGCCTCTTTTATGCCTGAAGACCAGTTAATTCCATTGTGTAGTAGGCTCTAGAAGGTTACTTACTTATTTTGAATCCTGGCTATCTCATTGTAGCAGAGACTTGGAAGTAATCAAATCTTTTTCTTCCTGGGCATACAGCTAAACTACATTTTCCAACCTCTTTCACAGTTGGACACATCCATGTGACTGAATTCTGGATAATGGAATGTGGGTAGAACTGAATCATCCTTCTTCCAGGTCTGGCCCTTAAAAACCTCCCATGCAATCATCTACAATCTCTTATCTGTCTACTAACCAGATGCAGAAATTCAGCAGAAGCTTCTGAGGCTCTAGGGAAAGGGCCACAAGATCAAAAAAGCTTGTGTTCATGAATCACTCAGCTATAGAAAATAGAACTTTGAAGTGGAAAACCATCTACCAAACACCTTCATTGAATTGAAATATGAGTGACATATATACCTCTTCTGGTTAAGCCACTGAAATTTTCAGTCTGTTTGTTTCAGTGGTTATCTTACCCTGTTAATTACTTTTTGGTTCTAACCTTGGACAGATTGCTTAACCTCTCTGAGACTCACCTTCTTATTAACAAAATGTGGACCATAATGTAATCTGCCTTTTTGTGTTGTTATCAATTTAAAGTCCCTAGCATTGTAGGGAACATGATAAACACTTGAAAAAATGATTGTTATTCATATATGACTTTTACCACCTCAAGTTTGACA
The DNA here is from genome assembly GCA_004026745.1 of Myrmecophaga tridactyla. NCBI lineage: Eukaryota > Metazoa > Chordata > Mammalia > Pilosa > Myrmecophagidae > Myrmecophaga > Myrmecophaga tridactyla. The sequence goes on along the minus strand of PVIY010001354.1, from coordinate 130,104 downwards.
GGCAAAGAATAGTAACTATAAATTTTTTAAAGATGTTCCAAAGACCATGAATGGTTTTTCTTGCTTATCTTTTGGCTATTGAATCATATAAATTACCCTAAACAACAATGTCTCAAATACTATTTAAAAATAGAACTCATATTTTTCATAATATGATCTTATATATGGTTGCCAGGTAATAAAAGCAGAGCTGCTCTCATTGTAAGTTATGGTCTAACTCTACCTGCTTAGGCTTCTCCTGGACTTTGAGTTGGACACCTCTGCAAAGTCCAGGGAGCATAAAATTTGAATATCACATCCTTGAATAAATACTATGGGGGTAAATACAATCTTAGGCAATAACTTTAATACAATGCCCTTATCTACTCCTCCTATAACAGCCAAAATTTTCATTACTCCATATTTCTCCCACTACTTTTCTCCATGCTCTTTCTCTCCTTCAGCATAAAAGTCTTCATGGCAGTGGGGCTATGGTAAATGTGAACCTCTTCTTTCAGTTGAATTAGATTGGTGGCTCTTTTCAATAGACTATTAGAAGAGTAACTGTGGTGTATGATTTAAAGGGACTCTGAACTTTGACTCTTTACTGTATGAAATATGGATGGCTTGAAGCTCTGGGGTCAAGGGTTAGAAGTAATGAATTTATGACTATACTTGGTCTCCTCTCACTTTAAAAGAATTGACATATTTGGAACATTAAATTATAAATATTGCTTTCCAGAATTGGTTTTAGAGAAGATGTATTAAATTGTTATTTTCTATCCCAATCAAAATGTCCTTATTCTTTACACAGGGACCTCCAGTGTGATTGAGAGGTAAAAGATTTAGGTGAATTTTGTTTCTGAGCTTAGAATTAGGGGAAGGAAAAGACAGGAAGTGGTAAATTTTTTTTAACTTGCTAAGGGCTTGGGTAAATGGTTAGGAATTACTGCAGACCTTTAAAGACATCAGAAGAAAGGTGATGGTTAGAAATATGTTGCATATTGCTGTATAGGAAACTATTTCAAAGAAACTTCTCTCTTGGTGATTGTATCATCATGACCTATGAAAAATGAAATTATGCTACTTCATCTAGAATCATCCTGTGGTTAACATAAATATCTGGATATTGAATGACCTCTCAAATGATGTTGAACATTTAATAGGCTTGCATTAATGCCCTTGCTTTTGGAGCCAAAGTCAAAACAGAATGAATGCCTATAAAAAGTTCATAGTTTGTAAGCCAAGTTTCAGATTAGACTTGAAGTCAGTGGCTGTTGCTCTGAAGATTGTTATCTCAGAAGTTCCAACTCTAGGCAAGTCTTTTCTTTCTTACTAACTTCTTGCTTAGCCCATTTAATCTTTCCTTGGGATTATAAGAAAATGATGAATGATTATTGGTGGTCCATACCAGTCCTTAGATAGAATGCCTTGCTAACTCACTGGCCCTATAAAAATGATAATGAAAACTTTTTAAACTACCTGTGTGCCAGCTGCTATACTAAGCACCATGCATAGTCTATCTATACTCCCTGTAACCTCATGAGGCAGTGACACCATTTTACAGATGTATCCAAGGATTCAAGATGACCCAACTGATAAGAGAGAGAGCTGGGGTTTGAACCCAGGTCTTTTGGACTTCAAGGCCAGATGTCTTAACCATTTCATCCTTTCACCAACAACCACACAGCAAACCCCCTTGTCTCAAAACATAGTACTGTGATTCTTCATATCACTTTGTCAAACTTTGTGAAATTCCTTTGTCAGTAATGTACTAAACATGTAATTGGCATCTACTGTTAAATAGAAGTTATTTACATATTATTGATTAAATAACATTGCTTTCCTCCTAAGGCTTCACTGAGATAAAAATGCTGAAGGAATGGGGGTTATGATAAGAAATTGTGATTACAGAATATATCATTATGAATTATGGGAAATTTCATGTCAATTACAGACCTCAGTGACATGGGGCAGATGAGTATAGGAGAGTACTTTGGATAACAGGAGAGCAGGTTCTTTGACTCTTTAGGGCCTCAGATGGGTAGCTATGAAGAGATATGAGAATGTAGATAGGAGCATAAAAAGGGAAGTAGATAGAGTACAAAGACAAAATGTATTCATTTTGCTGTTCTTCCAGTGGCTAATTCCATTTGCATTGGGTTGAGGAAGTGGGGGTGGAGCTGAAATTTTCTCTGGAGGCCATTTCACTGTGTAATTCTCCTCCTGTCGCACAGATAGCCTTGCTTAGCTGTATTTTAATTTTTCCCTATAGCCCACTCATATATCGTTATTCAATGAAGTAATAATGTTAAAAGCAAGACAATCTATAATGCACTTTCAATAAAACTCTGAAAAACAGTCATTGATCTTTCCTTAAGTCTGCTACCTACCCCCAGCTGCCTTACTGCTCTCATTGCAGAGGTGGTTAAATGACCAAAGATACTTAATATGTAAGTTATAAAACATTTCCACTTCCTTATTTACCACTTAATGGTCATTAAAAGAGTAGGAACATCATCCTTTTCCAGGTGATGTAAGATGGATCCTGGCTTGAATAGAATACTCATTTATCAATAATCAATTACTCAGTTAACCATTAAAGATAATAATAATTTCCACCACACTTACAATAAAATGCTACAAATGTCAATGAATCATTATTTTACTCTAGGACAGACCTTAAATCAGTATCTTATTACCATTCATTTTACTTTTGCAATTGTATGGACATTCAAATGGCTAGAACATAAGAAAATCCTTTGTTGGATCTCTATGGATTCTATGCAAGGATTATATCCAAGTGGCTTCGACCCATAGAATTTTGCCTTGAGTTTCAAGTTCATTCCCATGCCTTCCCATTTTCTACAAGAATCATGATTGGAAGTTTCCTACAGTCACTTGTTCAGTTTCTACTGGTTACTTCCTCACTCTCGTTCCTCAGACTTACGTCCAATTTTAAATTGTATTAAATGCACAAGACAGAAGCTAGGGTGATGGTGTAGTCACTTTTATAAAAGGAATGCTACCATTCAAAGGTCTCCCCTTGTTCTTAGAATAAAGTAAAAATTCCTTAATGAGACTGATGGGCCTTCTACAATTTGATCCCTACCTACCTCTCTTGCCTCATCATATACATCTTGCCTTATTTCTCTCTTGTCTTCAGTGAATCTGGCCTTATCTCAGACCCTTGTACTCCATGTGCTTTCTTCTGCCACAAGGAATTTGCACATATCCTTCTTTCAGTCTAGATGGCTTCCTGGCCCTCTTTCCCATACACCTCCCTTGTTTTTACCCATTTAACCTCTGTTATTCTTTATGTTTTACATTTAAGCTTTGTTTCCCCAGAGAAATATTCCCTAACTTGTCCAATCCCAATTATAGGCTCTAAAAGTACCATTTCCTTTTCTTTCATAGCACAGAGAACAGCTTCAGTTTTACTAGGATTGTATGGTTAGTCTCACTAATGTAGTATAAGTCTCTCTCAGTGAACTTGGGCAGAAGTTGTCTATTTGTCCTTATTACTGTATCTAAAGTTATAGGCTGGGAGCATGCAGGGACACGTGTCGGGCTGGGATTGGTCACCGTTGTTGCTAGGGTGGAGGGCAGATTTATGTGTCGGGCTGGGATTGGTCACCGTTGTTGCTAGGGTGGAGGGTAGATTTAAGGTTAGCGCTTTTGGCGGGAACCAGGGCAAGTTCTGGGAAGAAAGCCGGTCGCGGGTTAGGCCATTTTGTGTTGCCTTGCATCAGCCACGGCAGCCATGTTGGCAAGATCTTATGACTTCTCCATCATAAAGTGTTTAGAACAGTTCCTGGCCTATAGTATTCTTTGCAATAAGTATCACTTAAACAAATCATGAAGGACTTAAGTAAAGATACTCAAAAAGAGAAAATTAAGTCCAGAGTCTAGAAGATATGAACAAGGACCATAAGAACAGCTAAGCTTGTCCCTAAGGAGCACTAATAGTATTGTTAGTTAATTTAAAGTTATGCAGAACAATGTAATAGTGGCATGAACAAAGCAATATTATTGTTATTATTTGATAGCTAACATTCTAGAGAGATTTCTATTAACCTGCGGAAGTTTCACTGGTGCAATTTTTCATAGTTGACTTCTTATTTCCCTAGCAAGTCCCAGTCTTACCTTATCCTGGCTCCATTCTCCTTTCAAGGATCTCTGTGGTCTTCATTGTTCACCAGAATTTTCTGGAACTTTCTCCTCTATCAGTGGAAACACGTGGGGCTTCCCTGGAGCTTATGACTATCCTACATTCCTGAGCCTTCTGAGACCCTCTGGAATCCACCTATGAAATAAATCTGCTCTCCACAAAAACTTACTCTGATTTGAATGGAGATGGCCTATCAATCAAGTCTACCAGTGAATAAGGCATTTCATAGAGCCACTTGTATATGGAGACAGAATGGTAACGTGATTACCTTGAATCAGGATTTTTAATAACCTGCCTGGCCCAGCTGATTGAGAAAAAGTCCACTTAGATTTGAAGGCAGTTCAGGATTCATTGAAAACTTGTTTGAATTAGCCACACACACACACACACACACACACACACACACACCTTCTAATAGTCCTGGGGCATTTTATTGTACACTCTAATTATAATTTTTTTTTAAAAGTAAAGCTAAAAGTGCAAAGAAATAGTCATAGGGCACAGAGAAGTAGCTCCATGAGAAAGTCTGAAGGAAAAAGAAGACAAGAATCCCACATTCTTTATCATTTTGTCCCTAATGCATGGTTGATTCCGAGGCAGCCCAAATGTCATTGCATAGATATAACTTATTTAGACAATCACACAGATATTATAGGAAATGAGGTTAATGGATATGTAGAGTATATGGAGCTGAAAAACACTGGGATAAATTCCACATGAACTAAAGCAAGTAAACAATTTTCAGTGTTGTAGTCAGTATTCTTGGTTGCCTTGGACAGTAGATGTCCATTGTTTGGTGTGAACTGTTAAGTTCAGAACTTCTTCAGTGCAAGTCTCTTAAAATCTGATGAGTTGTGTTTAAATCTGAAAACCTTAATTGACATTGACTAATTAATTAATTATTTCAATTAATGTTTACTGAAAATCTCATATGCTTCAGCCAGCATTCTAAGTACTGGGTGACCAAAGCAGATAAGCATGAATAGACTTGTGGGGCACTAGAGCAAGTGCTTATTTTGTGTCTGTCCCAAAGCTAGTACTTCGCTCTTACTAACCAGTGTAATCTTCCCCCAAACCCTGGTATATAGGTAAAATTATTATTCCTGTTTTCAGATAATTGAGCCACAGAAACTTGCCCATAGTTAGCAAGTTGGAGAGCCAGGATTCCAATCCTGGTAGTCTGATCCCAGAACTCACCATAATATGATTATACTCTTCTCACTGTCTAATGAATAAAAAGAACAGTGTCAAATGTCATAAATTCTTTGCAGAAAGCTAAAATAGGATGATGTGATAAAGGACCCTTTTCAACTGGGTGGTGAATAATGACCCTGGAGAGATGAAACTGAAACTGAGCTCTAAAGAACAAGATGTTACACAGAGCATCCCAGTTTTTTCATCATTTCCTCCCCTATTGGACAGTATTGACTCAAAGCCATTTTAAGACACAACTTAGGACAAAGACAGTGGCATTTATAAAAATGATTGTTTAACTGTCTCTTGCCTCTATTTTCTCAAAGAACAGAAAAGGAGATAAAAGGGGACGGAAGTCCTACAATCTCTTACCTAGCTTTTGGCTTACTCCCCTTGGTGTAACATGTCCAGACCACAGATTACAGAATAAGAAGCTTCTCTTGGCTTTGTAGGCAGACTTGCCAGTGATTGGTTGCTCCTTGCAGAATCCCATGGCAGATGAGCTGTGAGTCTATGAATTTTAGGTGGCTTGGTGAATGTTTTTATTCATTCCATTGTGTGTATGATTTCTGGGGTAATAGCCACAAGTGTGAACTACCAATTCCAATTATGAAACCTCTTTGCAGAATGGACGCTGGTGGAGGTGGTGGTGAGATTTTCTCCTTCATTTGATAGTGGAGGTGTCCTTTTCATGTACCTTCACTGTACTCTGGAGCCTCAGACTTGAAAATTGGTCTTAGAATATCAGAGAACTTTTCTATAAGTGCAATCTCAGGCCTCAATTTATGATTAAGACTTGTAGCTAATGTGTCTCTGCCACTATTTTCTGCAGTTTGTTCAGCTATAAGCAAGCATGTACTATTAAAATAACTTTTACATTATAATTTCCACATAGAACAATGTACACATAAAAATATTTTCATGTCACTTTAAACATGAAGTGGAATCAGAGGTGGGACAAATAGGAAAAATTGTTCTGATGAATTGATGATTATCTACCAAACTCTTTACTACGTCTGTCTAAAGCTTAGTTTAGTGAATGAAGAGTCCAGTGAATATTACTCTCTAGAGAAAGCACCTCCTTTAAATAAGACAAGACATATTCTTCTTATGGATTCAGTTGCCATTCTGAAAAACAAGCTTCAATTATAAGTGCCAAATTAAATCAGTCTTATAATGAGTGAGAACTGGTGTTGAAAATGAATCACTCACTTAGAATAATATCAGTCCAGAAAATTACATTAACATTTCATTATACAAGAGACAGGATAAAATTCTTTATGACTTCAGAAGATGTGATTGAAAGGCTATTTCTTCTATGAGGTCTTGATAATATGATACCTGTAAAACAGATCTCCAAAAAAGTTCTCTGTTAGGATTGTAATCTTATTTTATTCCATCTGGTCCCAAGTGCTTTCATTCCTTTTAACTCATACATTTAAAATAAAAATTTGTATGATTCAGCTTATTATAATGTCTTGCTCTGGGAGAATTAATATAATTTCTTCCTACTTCCTTCTTTCATTATATTTTAATGTTAAGAAATCTTAAATTGTTTCCTGTTGTACATACATAAAAACTCTTTAATATACTGAATTAAGCACTCATTTTAAATATCAAACTGTTGTAGAATTAATCCCATATCTATTTTACATGGTAATAGACCACATGTTTTTAATCACTGAACCTCTTTTAATCAGAGCATAGGCTCCCTGAATATATATTGCAGCTACATGGGAAGAATATATAGTATTTCCAACTTATTGGTTGTCTAGGATTCCTGTTTGGCTTAATTACTAAAAAATACTGTCATGAAATGTAACTTCTCTGGGCACTTTCACACTGTAAACTTATCTGATAAGATTTTATCCTATATGGGTTTTTCTTTTCATTTAATAATGAAAAACAGAAGGCATTTAGTGGAAATGAAACTATTTTTAAAGCTGTCTTAAATAGAATTGACCTAAACAATTTCTGCTTAATAACTAATTAGTGCATGCCAAGGAAGCACTGTGATAATTCAATTAAGCTACCATCTCTGAAATCATATACATAAACTTATGAGTCTAATTCAAGATTGGGTGGGGAAACAATTTGATATTATCTAGTAATGTTGAAGATAAGCATTGCCTATAGCTTTACAAATGAATTTCCAGATTTGTAGCCCAGAGCAGCAGTCTACACAGAGATATGTAGTTGGAAAACAAAGGAGTATTTCAGCAATCATTTCAAATAATAGTTGATATTCTTTCTGATATTATTCCAAAACTCAACATGTGTTAATTTCTTAAAGGTTAGTTGCAATATGGAATTTGAAATCATGCTCATAAACATTTGTCCTCTGTTGCATTAAAGTGCATTGGTCTATATTGCACCGAGAGGGTTCTTTTAGCCATCTGTGGCTTTGGAGCATCATGCTTTGGTTATTTGGAAAGTACAGGCTCATTGAATAATGCAAATCTTTCAAATGTCAACACATTTCATATACAATGTCAAAAAATCGCAATCATTTTATAATTACAGATCTTATAAAAAGGTTTTTAAATAGAGCAAGCTCTTGAGTTCATGGTGGAAGATACAAATTTCCTAAAATTCTAAATTTCACTTGAAACCTTGAATTTTAGTTTAGGCAAAGAAATAAACAAACAAACAAACAAACAAATAAATAAAATCTGTTTTCCTCAGATTTATTAACTTCATTTGTTAAAAAATCCATGCCGGCCAATATCCAATTTTCAATTACTCTACCATTCTTTCAAGTAAAAATGATGTTCCATGAATGGAGCACCTAGTTCAATTCTCCACTCAAATATTCACACAAGTGCTTTTCCTTGAATTAACCATCATACTTCATGTGCAGGAGAAGTACTTTATGCTTCCTTCCCATTTTGCTACTCAGAATATTAAAACTACTCAAGAGTTGAGATTGAATAAAATGAATTTTACAGTTTTTCAAGGCATTTTCAAGAAAAACTGGTTTAAAAAAATCTGCAGAGGGAATAATAGGAAGATGGTGGAGTAGAAAGCTCTAGGAACCAGTCCCTCTACCGGAACAGATATTGAACAGACAGGAACTGGATATATCAACTATTTTGAAATTTCCTCAGTCTAGTAAAACACTGCATCCAAGGAAAAGTGGGACAAGACTGGTAAATAACCAGTAAATACTGATGAATTTCTCTCTGTAGAAGGTCTACCATTACTGATCCCCCAACATCATGGCAGGCAGCAATAAGGTAAAAATCCCAGGTCCTGGTACAGCTTGGTGGTGCTAGGATGGAATATAAAGATCCAATTTCCCAAGATCCAGGGGCGTGCAGTCCAATTACGCTTTTGATTAGCCAAAAATCACTGCTTTTGATTAGCCACCTCAAATTGCTGGGGTCAGGCCTTGCAGGAAACCATTGTTCCAATCCACCTCAGGCAAAATGGAAAGCAATTGAAGAGCTACATTTATGGGGAAAGTGCCAAAATAAAAAAAAAAAGCAACTTTAAAGGGCTATGGGAGCTCCTGGCACTCTTGCTGGTGTCTCCCTCACCAACTCTTCCCCAGGGCAGTATCAAGTTGGCTGACACTCTCTCTGTTCATCCCTGGACTCCTTCTGGCTGGGAAAGACTGACCTAAGAAATTCTTCACTGTCTTTTTCATCATCCCCCACCCTCTCACTCTGGACTTTTGCTCTAGGAAAAGCAGTTTAGGAGAGCAAAAGTGATGTAGGAAACAACTGAGTCAGAAGGCCTGGGGCAAAGTCTTACCTGCTTTGAGTCCCTGTTGGAGCACCTAGGAGAAGGAGAAAGTCTGTTTTTTAAGGATCAGAGGGGGCATTGAAATTCCTGTGAACAGGGGAACTCCTAAGGCTACCAACAAGCATAAGCCAAGGACAAGGCATAGGCTCAGAAAAGAAAAAGAGGACCCTGAGCTTTATATTCACCTTGGGATGACTTCAGGGCTGAACTATAAAGGAGAAAACCAGCCAAATGCAAAAACAGTTTGCAGAGACAGTGAAAGAGGGCTTTTGCATTGGTATCTTTGGTTTTGTTAGTTCTTGGCACTCAAGAAAATCTCTATCATGTCAATAGCTGGATACAAACTCAAGACACAGATGGTTTCATAACTAAATCCCACAGTTAACATCTTAACGAGTTAGCAAAAGATAACAAGACAAACAAGGAAACAGGAAATGATGACCCATACAAAAGAAAAGGATAAAAATCCAGAAATCATTAATAAAGAAGACAAGCCTGTGGGCGTACCAGACAAAGACTTTAAAAAAATGATCATGATCTTCAGTATGTTCAAGGAAAAAATGATGAAGGATAAAACAGAAATAACTAAAGGATATCAGTAAAATGAGGAATGAACTGATGTGAGGATCTCAAAAAAGAGATAGAAATTTCTAAAAGGAAGCAACCAGAACTATTGGAGTTAAAGAACACAGTAACTGAAATGAAAAATTATCAGAGAGGTTTCAACAGCAGATTGGAGCTGATAGAAGAAAGAATCAGTGAACTTGAAAAAAAAGAATCAAAATGAGCCAGGCTGAGGAGCAGAGAAAAAAAAAGAATTAAGAAAAGCAGAAATAGCCTAAGACACCTGTGGAACACCATTAAGAATATCAATATACACATTATGGAAGTCCCAGAGGGAGAAGAAGGAGAGAAGGAAGAAGAAGGATTATTCAAAGAAAGAATGAGAGAAACTTCCCAAACTTGGAAAAAATATGAATATGCCCATACAAAAAGCCCAAAGAAAAGAAACAAGATGAAAATATAGCAAGATAAATATGCTCAGATATATGGTAGTCAAACTGTGAAATGCAAAGGAGAAGGAGAGAATTCTAAAAGCTACAAGAAAAAAAAGCATGATGCTATGTATAAGGGAGTTCTAGTTAGTGTTAATATCTCATTGGAAGCCATGAAGGCAAGAAAGCAGTGGGTTGATGTATTTAAAGTACTTAGAAAAAACAATTGCCAACCAAGAATTTTATATCTGGCAAGATTTTCTTTCAAAAAATGAGGGAGAGATTCAGGCATTCCCAGATAAACAAAAACTGAAGGAGTTAATAACCATGAGATCTGAGCTACAAGAAATAATAAAGGGTGTTCTTCAGATGGAGATGGAATGACACTAAACAGTGGCTCAAAGTGATGTAAAGAAATAAAGACCTCTGTAAAAAGTAATGCATCTTCTCTGACCAGATGGAATGAAACTAGAAACCAGCAACAGATGAAGAAATGGAAAACTCACAAATGAGAAAGTTAAATGAAGTACTCATAAACAACCAATGGATCAAAGATAAAGACACAAAGGGAATTAGGAAATATCTGGAAGTGAATGAAAATGAAAGCACAACACGCTAAAACTGATGGGAGGCAGGAAAGGCAGAGCTGAGAGGGAAATTTATAGTTCTAAATGCTCACATTAAAAAAGAAAAACCTTACAGCTGTTGGATCCAGAAAAAGAAGAGCAAACTAAGCCAAATGTGAGCAGAAGGAAGGAAATGATAAAGACTATACTGGAGATAAGGGAATTAGGAAAAAAAATACAATAGAGAGAATCAACAAACCAACAGTTGGCTGTTTGAAAAGATCAATAAAATTGACCAACCTTCAGCTAGAATGAGACTTTACATCCAAAAGCCTGGCAACCAGAGACAAAATAGATTGAACCTCATTAAATTAAAAAATTTGTGCATCAAAAGGCTTTATCATGATAGTGAATGACAACATACACGATGTGAGAAACTATTTGGAAACCACACACCTGATAAGGGTTTAAAATACAGAATATAAAACAAATTCTACAACTCAACAACAAAAAATTAAATACATAATTTAAAAAAATGGGCAAAGTTCTTGAATAGCCATTTCTTCAAAGATGATATACGTATGATAAAAAAAGCACATGAAAAATACTCAACATCATTAGTCATTTGGAAAATGCAAATCAAAATCACAATGAGATACAATTTCACACTCACTAGAATTTCTACTATTGTAAAAGCAGAAAATTACAAGTGCTGGAGAAGTTGTGAAGAAAGAAAAACACTCATTCATATCAAGAATTCTGTATTTTGTACATGATTTCCCTGTAAACCTATAACTTCTTCAATAAAAAATAATTAAAAAATCTGCAAGTGTATGCTGGTGAAAAATCAAAGGACAACTAGTATAACTTGTGGCCACTACATTGAATAAGCTATCAGCAGTTTTACTCACCATTGCTTTTATACCATGTGTGATGGTCAAGTTCATGTTTCAACTTGGCCAGATGGTGGTGCCCAGCAGTCTGGTTGAGCAAGCATCAGCTTGTCTATTGCTGTGAGGATATTTCATGGACTTAAATCATGACCATGTTGGCTGCATTTGCAGTCAGCTAAGGGGAGTGCCTTCTGCAATGAGTTATGCTTAATCTAATCACTAGAAGGCTTATAAGAAGGACTCAGAAGAGACAATCACTCTTTGTGCTTTAGCCAGCCTCTCCTGAGAGTTCATTGAAGCTGCCAGGTCATGACCTGCCCTACAGATCTTGGACTATTACACACCTGTATCAGTTAGGGTTCTCTAGAGAAACAGAGTCAGCAGGGAACACTCGCAAATAAAAAATTTATAAAACTGTCTCACATGACTGTGGGAACGGAGTGTCCAAAATCTGCAGGGCAGGCTGTGAAGCCGATGAGTCTGATGGACAGTCTGTATGAACTCCACAGGAGAAGCTTGTCGGCTGAAGCAGGAAGTGATCCTGTCTCTTCTGAGTCCTCCTTAAAAGGCTTCCAGTGACTAGATTGAGCATCACTCATTGCAGACAACACTCCCCTTGGATGATTACAAATGGAATCAGCTGTGGATACATCTGATATGATCATGATCTAATGCTATGAAAAGTCCGCATTGCAACAACAGGCCAGCACTTGCCCAACCAACAAACAGGTACCACCACTTGGCCAAGCTGACACATGAAGCTGACCATGACAGTCCATCCTTTGTCATCTTGGCACTATATATATTACCTTAAACCATACCTAACTTTTAAATAAAAAACATTAAAACACTTTTTTTCTTTCATCTAACAATATTCAACTGTCCTGCATATAACTGGAAACACAGTAACTCTCTTCAGAATAGGGTGCAAGTCCTTGGGTAATATTCATTCTTAAACTTGATGTCTTACAACTTAAATAGTATAACACGGACAAAGCAGCATCACAGTCCTTGTATCTGTAACTGATCATGTGGTCGTAGTTCATATTTATCACTACCTTTGTCCACTACCCATTCCATGTTCTCTTTACCCTCAGCAAGCACCACGGCTGGCAGTGGTTCTTTGCCTGGTGGGGTGACCCAAACCTTCATTCCTGAAGTTTCAGACCCATTGGTAGTCCTGCATGGATTGGGTTGTTGCAGTTTTCCATTGATTTTAATCACAGGGCACAATAGTACTAAAAGACACCCTAGGGGATCTCCTATAGTCCAAGAAAACTCTTTTTTACCTCCACTGTTTAGTTGCAGTCGTATTTCCCCTTGATAATCAGGGTCAATCACCCAGATGATAAAGCAATCCCCTTCTTGGTTTGTTGATCCAGGGGCATGAGTAGCCAAAGTGACCAGGTGGCAGTCTTAGATTCCAGTTCAATGGAATCATTGTTGTTTCTCCTGGTGGAAGCACTCCCCCTTTTGGAACTGAAACCTGTAGACAAGCAGTGCTCAGGGTCACAGGGACAGGAAGCAAAATTTTCCTAGTGGATCACTAGGGGTAATAGTGAGTGGTACAACTCCCATTTCCACCCCTTGGTTCCTGGACCCACGGATCCTGGCTATTGGAGAAACAGTAGCATACTGTGGACGCTGATTCAGAGCATACACAGCATCCTGGAGAACATTACCCCAGCCTTTCAAGGTATTGCCACCTCATTGGCACCATAATTGAGTTTTCAAAAGGCTATTCCACCGTTCTATCAATCCAGCTGCTTCCGGATGATGGGGAACATGTTAAGACCAGAGAATTCGATGAGCATGTGCTCATTCCCACACTTCATTTGCTGCCAAGTATGTTCCTTGATCAGAAGCAATGCTATGTGGAATACCATGACAATGGATAAGCCATTCTGTGAGCCCACAGATGGTAGTTTTGGCAGAAGCATTGAGTGCAGGGAAGCAAACCCATGTCCAGAGTATGTGTCTATTCCAGTTAGAACAAATCACTGCCCCTTCCATGAAGGGATTGGTCCAATGTAATCAACCTGCCACCAAGTAACTGGCTGGTCACCTCCAGGAATGACGCCATATTTAGGGCTGAGTGTAGGTCTCTGCTGCTGGCAGATTGGGCACTCAGCAGTAGCTGTAGCCAAGTCAGTCTTGGTGAGTGGAAATCCATATTGCTGAGCCCATGCATAACTTCCATCCCTACCAGCATGACCACTTTGTTCATGAGCCCATTGGGCAATGACAGGAGTTGCTGGGGAAAGAGGCTGACCAGCATCCACAGGATGGGTCATCTTATCCACTTGATTATTAAAACTTTCCTCTTCTGAAGTCACCCTCTGTTGCGCATTCACATGGGACACAAATATCTTCATGTTTTTAGCCCACTCAGAAAGGTCTATCCACATACTTCTTCCCCAGTCCTCTTTGTCACCAATTTACCAATTATGGTCTTTCCAAGTCCCTGACCATCCAGCCAAACCATTAGCAACAGTCCATGAGTCAGTATACAAACGTACCTCTGGCCGGTTTTTCTTCCAAGCAAAATGAACAACCAGGTGCACTGCCCTGGGAGAAGTTCTGCCCACTGGGAGGATTTCCCCTCACCACTGTCCTTCAAGGACACCCCAGAAAGGGGTTGTAGTGCTGCAGCTGTCCACTTTTGGGTGGTAGCTGCATATCGTGCTGAACCATCTATAAACCAGGCCCGAGTTTTCTCTTCCTCAGTCAATTCACTGTCAGGAATTCCTCAAGAGGCCATAGCTCTGGTCTGGGAGAGAGAAGGTAATGTGGCAGGAGTGGAGACCATGGGCATTTGGGCCACTTCGTCATGTAACTTACTCGTGCCTTCAGGACCTGCTCTGGCCCTATCTCATATATACTATTTCCATTCTATAGTAGAGTGCTGCTGCACATGCCCAACTTTATGGCTTGGTGGGTCAGACAAAACCCAGTTCATTATAGGCAACTCAGGTCTCATAGTAACTTGATGGCATTCAGTCTCTACTAAGGCCCAGTAGCAGGCCAAAAGCTGTTTCTCAAAAGGAGAGTAGTTATCTGCAGCAGATGGTAAGGCTTTGCTCCAAAATCCTAAGGGTCTGCATTATGATTCTCCTGTAGGGGCCTGCCAAAGGCTCCAGACAGCATCTCTATTTGACATGGACACTTCCAGCACCAATGGATCTGTTGGATTATACGGCCCAAGTGGCAGAGCAGATTTACAGCAGCCTGGACCTGCCGCAGAGCCTCCTCTTATTTGGGTCCCCACTCAAAATTAGCTGCTTTTTCTGGTCACTTGATAAATGGGCTGGAGTAGCACACCCAAATGAGGAATATGTTGCCACCAAAATCCAAAGAGACCAACTAGGCATTGTGTCTTTTTTTTGGTCGTAGGAGAGGCCAGATGCAGCAACTTCTCCTTCACCTTAGAAGGGATATCTCGACATGCCCCACACCACTGGACACCTAGAAATTTCACTGAGGTGGAAGCCTCCTGTATTTTTGTTGGATTTATCTCCCATCCTCTGACACACAAATGCCTTACCAGTAGGTCTAGAGAAGTTGCAACTTCTTGCTTACTAGGTCCAATCAACATGATATCATCCATATAATAGACCAGTGTGATGTCTTGTGGGAGGGAGAAATGATCAAGTTTCCTGCAGACAAGATTATGACATAGGCCTGGAGAGTTGATATACCCCTGAGGTAGGACAGTGAAAGTACATTGCTGACCTTGCCAGCTGAAAGCAAACTGTTTCTGGTGGTCCTTACTAATAGCTATTGAGAAAAAAGCATTTTCCAGATCAACAGCTGCATACCAGGTACCAGGGGATGTACTGATTTGCTCAAGCAATGACACCACATCTGGAACAGCAGCTGCAATTGGAGTTACCACCTGGGTGAGCTTACAATAATCCACTGTCATCCTCCAAGACCCATCTGTTTTCTACACAGGCCAAATAGGAGAGTTGAATGGGGATATGGTGGGAATCACCACCCCTGCATCCTTCAAGTCCTTAAGAGTGGCAGTAATCTCTGCAATCCCTCCAGGAATTCAGTATTGCTTCTGATTTACTATTTTGCTAGGTAGGGGCAGTTCTAGTGGCTTCCACTTGACCTTTTCCACCATAATAGTCCTCACTGCACAAGTTAGAGAGCCAATGTGGGGATTCTGCCAGTTGCTCAGTACGTCTATACCAATTATACATTCTGGAACTGGGGAAATAACTACAGAATGGATCTGGGAGCCCACTGGACCCACTGTGAGACAGACCTGAGTTAAACTCCATTGATCACCTGCCCTCCATAAGCCCCCACTCTGACTGGTGGACCAGAGTGATGTTTTGGGTCCCCTGGAATTAATGTCACTTCTGAACCAGTGTCTAATAATCCCCAAAATATCTGATCATTTCCTTTTCTCCAGTGCACAGTTACCCTGGTAAAAGGCTGTTGGTCTCCTTGGAGAAAACTTGGAGGAAGATTAACAGTATAAATTTGTGGCAGTTTAACAGGGTCCTCCCCCAAAGGGACCTGGCCTCCCCTTTATTCACGGGGCTCTGGGCCAGTAAACTGTCTTAAGTCTGGAAATTGATTAAGGCATCATGACTCTGTGTTTTTGTAATTCAGGTTAGACTTCTGTTCACTTGGCCTAGAACTCTTTTGTTTATACAGCTCAAACAAGAATTTAGTAGACTGCCCTTCTATTGTATTTCTAGGTACATCATGATTTACTAGCCAATGCCACAAATCTCTGTGAGTCATATTTATTTGACGCCTGCTTTCAGTTTGCTGTCTATTATAATAGCCTCGTCTATCCTGTTTTTGGCAATTAAGTGCTGCCACCTGGCTTCTGCCAACGCGGGATCCCATCATCCCCATTGTGTTTAAGGATTCCAGCTCAGTGAAAGCAATTCCTACAGTAATATCTGACCTACAGAGAAGTGCAACTACAGAGATTTTCAGGAATGATGATGCTAGTCTCACAAATTTATTTCTCACTGTTCTGATAAAAGGTGCATCCTCCAGATATTGCTGGGGTGTAAGAGCAGGCTTTGCATGATAAATCCACTCTAACATCCCAATCTTTCTAAGCCTCTGGATCCCCTCAGCTACATTATACCAGGGCAGTTCTGGCATTTCAACCTCAGGTAATGTTGGCCATGTTTTGATCCATGTTTCAACCAACCATCCAAACTGTTAGTACCTTTTCTAACCCCTTGAGCTATAACACTGAATGCAGAATCTC
The DNA here is from genome assembly GCA_004026745.1 of Myrmecophaga tridactyla. Classification (NCBI taxonomy): domain Eukaryota; kingdom Metazoa; phylum Chordata; class Mammalia; order Pilosa; family Myrmecophagidae; genus Myrmecophaga; species Myrmecophaga tridactyla. The sequence goes on along the minus strand of PVIY010001354.1, from coordinate 113,314 downwards.
AGTTTAGTGGGCCCATATCAATAAATTCAGCCTCATCCAGCCTTATATTCCTCCAACCATTATCTCACATCCTTAAAATCCATTGCCACACATATTCCTCTGATTTCTGTCTATATAAATTGGAAAACTCATATAGTTCTTTTGGAGTATAACATACCTCCTCATGTGTGATACTTTGTATCTCACCTTTGGGTCCTGTTGGGACTTTAGTCTAGTCATAGGTCTGGAAGAAATGAGGGATGGTGGGGGTGGGTCATGAAAAGAATTAGAAATATCTTCCAAGCCATTTGCTTCAGGGCCTTCATTTGCAGTTTCATGTGGTGAAACCGGATTAATCACTCTAAGGCTAATCCCTTCAGTAGGAGATTGGGTGGCCACCTCCTCAAGGTAGGATGGAGGTGGGGCAGTTATGTCTTCAGGGAAATTTATTACAAGATTGTCTAGAGAATACTCAGCATGACCTTGGGTTTCAACCTCACCCCCAACATCATCATCAATCCATATGTCACCCTCCCATTTTTCAGGGTCCCACTCCTTTCCAATCAATGCCCTCACTTTAATGGCATATACCATGCAACATTGAGATTTCAGTTTATGTTGTAAAGTTGCTACTCTAACAATAAGTTTCTGAGTCTGATTTTCAGAGATCTCAAGTCTATGGCTATAGGAAATAAGATTTCCCTTCAGGATACTCATAGAAATGTCTACATCTGTCAGACAGTGCTTAAGCTCCTGGTTTGAAGCCTTAAGCCCATCCCTTTCACTTCTTAAGGTAGCCAGTTTATCTAACAACAATCAACCAACATCTGTATACTTCTTATTTCCACAAAACTCTGTAAAGGTGTTAAAAACATCCCCCAGAGCCTGGCTTCATACAAGTGAAACATTAGGAGAATCGAATGGTGATATTTTGACTATCTCTTTTGCCAACTCACTCCATGGATTGGGAGTGTCATTCTGATTATGGGAATCAGAGTCCTTAGTGCCTTTGAGTCCAGTCAGAGTAGAAAACCATTCATCAAAACCCATTTTTAAGATTCTGCTTCTTAAGAACCACTCCTGTTACCAAGATGTATTAGTTAGGGTTCTCTAGAGAAACAGAATCAACAGGGAACACTCGCAAATACAAAATTTATAAATGTGTCTCACATGACCGTGGGAATGCAGAGTCCAAAATCCACAGGGCAGGCTGTGAAGTCAACGATTCCGATGAAGGGTCTGGACAAACTCCTCAGGAGAGCCTTGCTGGCCGAAGCAGGAAGAGATCCTGTCTCTTCTGAGTCCTCCTTAAAAGGTTTCCAGTGATTAGATTGAGCATAACTCATTGCAGAAGACACTCCCCTTGGCTAATTACAAATGGAATCAGCTATGGATGCAGCTGATGTGATCATGATTTAATTCTATGAAATGTCCTCATTGCAACAGACAGGTCAGCACTTGCCCAACCAGACAAACAGTTACCACTACTTGGCCAATCTGACACATGAAGCTGACCATGACAATACCCATGGTTGCATGAGACACTTTTATAAATGTTATATTTACAGATATCTTCTGCTGATTCTTTTTCTCTAGTGTACCCTAGCTAGTATACTATTAGAGTAACTACCAAGAACTGTGAAAGTGGCACATATGTCTTTATTTTATTATGAAAACAGTTTTGTCCTCTTGAATTCTTGGGGAACACTTAGAAGTCCATGGACCACATTTTGAGAACTGCTGGTCTAGAAAACTCTTGTACATGTGAAAAAGGAAAAGTATGATGCTTGTCATTGCATCATTATATAATAGGTAGAAAAAAGGGAAAAACCCTTTAATATTCATTAGCAGTTGGATGAATAAAATGAAATATACAAGGAGAGATAGAGGTAGAGAACAAGAAGGTGGTACTATTTAACAATTTGATAATCTGGATCAAATAATTTGAGAGTTCTTTTGTACAATTCTTGCAACTTTTCTGTAGGTCTGAACCATTGTGCAATAAAAAGATACATAAATTAAGAGCAAAATCAAGCAAATCCAGGGATATACATTTAAAAACAACACACAGAACGAAGGCATGTTACTGTGACATATCTGTATCATTTGCATGATTCTCTGTATTAGTGAACAAGAAAATAAATGTCTAGAGCAGCAGAGATGCAATTTATAAAATTGAACTTTAAAGGGCAAACTCTAAGAAATGGCCATCTCAGAGATGAAGATGGCACTGTGGTGTCCAGCCTTGTAAGAACTATTAGGGATGCTGGTGTGAATCAACATGTGGCATACAATAATAATAATGATGGTAAAAAGGAAATAAAGGATAGCATGTAAGATTTTAGAAAAGCCAAGTGAACTCAAGGTTTCAGGAATAGAGTAGTTAAATGAGATTGGGAACCATTTTTCTGCGTGTGACTGTATGAACATATTGTTTACTTGCTACTATAATTTGTATCTTTCTGTATATTTAAATTTACTGTTTAAAGAAATGTATATAATATGTTCCAAAGTATGGTTTCAGTTATTCTCAACTTGAAACCTTTTTGATGCATTTATTAAATCCTATGCTAAAATAATTCTCCAGATATTGCTAAAATCAGACCTATGTGAACTCAACCGACATTTCTATTCAAGACCCTAGTTCTTAGAGTGTGAAGACCAGTGTCCATTACAGAATGCAGTTTGAAAATGGTCAATTTTCTTCAAGTGCATTTACTAGCTATATTGATGATGCCTGTGTTCTAGTTTGCCAGCTGCAAGAATGCAATATACCAGGAATGAAATGGTTTTTTAAAAGGGGAATTTAATAAGTTGCTAGTTTATAGTTCTAAGGCCAAGAAAATGTCCTAATTAAAACAAGCCTATAGAAATGTCCAATCAAAGGCACCCAGGGAATGATATCTTGGTTCAAGAAGGCCGATGAAGTTCAGGGTTTCACTCTCAAGTGAGAAGGCACATGGCAAACATAGTCAGGGCTCCTCTCTCAGCTGATAGGGCATATGGCGAATATGGCATCATCTGGTAGCTTTCTCTCCTGGCTTCCTGTTTCATGAATCTCCCCAGGAAGTGTTTTTCCTTCTTCATCTCCAAAGGTCGCTGGCTGGTGGACTCTCTGCTTCGTGGTGCTGCAGCATTCTCTGCTCTCTCCGAATCTCCTGCATTCTTCAAAATATTTTCTCTTTTATAGGATTCCAGTGAACTGATCAAGACCTGCCTAAATGGGTGGAGACATGTCTCCACCTAATCCATTTTAACAACCACTCTTGATCACTCAAGATCACATAAAGATCACATCAAGATCACATCAAGATGTAACTCCGTAAGTCACATTTCCAGGGAGATGATCTAATTACAGCTTCAAACATACAGTACTGAATAAGGGTTAGAAGAATGGTTGCTTTTACAAAATAGGATTAGGATTAAAACATGACTTTTCCTGGGTACATGAATCCTTTCTCAAACCAGCACAGCCTGCTTGCCCACAACCCCTTGTGATGGAAGCTGCCCCTCCCGCAGTCCCCAATACACAGAATAGTAGTAAGAGATGGTGGGTTGTACCATGTGATTTCTCCCACACCAACCAGGGGTAGGGACCTTCAAACTATAGCTTGACAATTTGCAGTCCATCTATAGAATGCCCAGGTAATCTGGATCAATCAGATATTTAAATCTCTAGCTTTTTTGCCTCTATTTTCATTCATTTCAACTGAACTGGGAATGTGCTAAGATTTGAGCCAAATGGTGAATTAAAAGTTGCCATCAGTAAGGTTAAACCCATAGTGGCTTTATGTACATCAAAATTATAAGGGAATGGGATCTATCAGAAAACAGAGAAATCAGGCTATAACAGAGAGAAGAATGGATCAGATGTGAAGAAAGAAACAGATATCATTAAACAGACAGAAAACATGTGACCCTTAAAAATGGTGTCTAGAAAATACTTTGTTTCCAGAGATATTCACATTCCTGATTATTTCTAAGCCTCTTCCAGTTACAATATTCTTAGTGAGTGGGTTTCTGTCCATCTTACCAAATGAGTGTAACTGTGTACCACTGACACCAAATAGACTGCTGGGTTAAACTTTGGTTTTAAAATCTATGTATTATAAAAAACATATTATTTACATTCATAGATTATTTAAATAGTTTATTTGCCTATGTCATTTTTAATGACTGAAAATAGCAAAAACCTAGAGAAAACAACTTGAAATAGGTTCAGAGAGTGAAGTGATTATTAGGGGAGATGTGGACCTTCCTACTTTAAAAAGAGACACTAAAAAGGAAGTGGCTGTTTATCTAGTTTCTGGGAAAATAACTAAATCCTGGGTTTTGTTTGTTCAGCTGAACGATACAGCAGAGCTTGCTACTACAATGGAAACAAGGATTGTCTTCTTAGTAGATTAGTAGTTGTTTTGCTCCAGATGCAGTCGTGAGCCTCTTAGGGACTTTAGACTGGAAGGAGTTTCCCTGTCTTTACAAACAAATTAGATCAGTAATTTCAAGTTTAAATGTTAGTAGTAATACTACTGGCAACAGTATTTTACTGCTAGGCAGTCTGAAATGACTTCAAGTCAGAAATGTATTCTGAAAAGAGAATTTGTTTGCTTAGTGTTATTAATAGTAATTCCTATAACTTTTCCTCATTCCTCTCATAGATACTTATGCAATAGAACAGCAAACACTTATGTGCCCAGCACATTATATGAATAAACTGATTCAATCCTCCAATAATGCTATGAGGTAGATACTATTGTTTCTCCCATAGTTCAGATGAGACAAAGATTAAGTAACTTGCCTAAAGTCACAGTACTAGTCAGGGATGGAGAAGGAATAAGAATCCAGACAGTAAGTCTCCAGAATCTCTGCTCACAACCACTGCACTGGGTTTTATTTACAGTTTTGTTTGATCCACATATTTATTCAAAATGTAGACAGTTCATTTTCTTATATTTTTCTATGTTTTTGTGGGTTTTAGATGTTGTTACCAGAGAATAACCATTGCATTGGTTATTCTGTAAAATCATAATCAGGTAGCTACTTAATAAATTTTATCTTAATGATACCAAGTTAAGAATCAGGAAAAAAATGTAAAAAGTCATTTTTTATTTAATGACTCTTTTGTATGTATCACAAAAGACCAAAATTTACCTAAGAGAAATATTATAAGATTTATAATTGTAAACTAGTAACATATTATTGGAAATGTCACTCATTTGAGAGATGAAAATCTTTCCCTCTCATCTGGAACTCCTCTCTGTTACTTGTCTCACATTTCTCATCTTTTCACAGTTTCCCACACTACAAAGCACCAATAATAACATATTTAACTATTTATCTGTACCAATGATGTATTATAAAGCCTAATGTTCAATAGCCTTTCTCTTTCTTACATAGATAGCACTCTGTGCAAAAATATTCATCAAGAGTTATTAACAATGATATCTTGGCACATTTACCAGTAATTGACAAAATAATAATGGCTATGATTTACTGAGTGCTCAGTACATCCCAGTCACTGTGCTAAGTGCTCTGACTACCTGATTTCATTGAATCCTTGACATGCCTTTGTGATGCAGGCATAAATCTCCACATTTTAGAGATAAGGAAGCTGATGCTTCTTAATGTCAAAATTCCCAATTCTGTGCTCTTAATCTTGCAGAGTATGCTGCTTTTCTTTAGAATATTGTACTTCAGTCCAGGATTGAGTTACTCCACAGCTGGAAACTTGAATACAATCCTTCAGACTTTTTAGATTTTGGATTGAGACATATTGTGATATCAGTCATTACCAGAATTGAAGAAGAAAAGGAAGGAAAGAAAGAAGAGAGAGAAGAGGAGAGGGAGAAAGATAGAATAGCATGGACTATAGATAGTATTACAACAGACACACATACATATCTATGCATAACTTTAGTATGCATTAGGTCATGCTATAAAATGCATTTCTCATTATGGATCATGGTAAAAGATGTTGCTAGGGCAACCTAGGTTGTTCAGAGAACTGCTCATAAGCACTAATTTCCTCTTCCCTGAATCACTAATAAGGAACATGATCAGTCTATCCATAGATATCAGCAGACTTTACTTATTAGATACATATGCATATTATCTTTATCTCTGCCTCATATTTTGTTATCAAATAAAAATCTTGGAAAAGGGCAAATGCGTTATACTTAAAAAAATTCATTGATGAAAACTTCATATGTACCAAAAGGAAAAATTAGAAATCATTAAATTTTGGCAAAAGGATTCTTTGCTTAAAAATGATTTGCTGCTTTCTCTTTTAATAAACTTTTAAAGGGTAGTTTTTATATACAATAATTTATACCTTGTATAAAAGTGCAGTTTCATAAATTTTGACAAATATATATATCAGTGTACTTACCATCACAAGATATTGAGCATTTCTATCATCCCCCAAAGTTCCCTAGTGCTCCTTTGCAATTAATCCATCCAATCCCAGCCCCTGGACTCTAGCAACAAATGATCTATTTTCTATCACAAGAGGGTATTATTGCCTATTATAAAATTTCATATAAATGGAATCATATACTGTTCACTTGAGTGAAAACATTGTCAAGTTCATGTTTCAACTTGGCCAAGTTTTTGTGACTGCTTGCTTGGTCAGGCAAGTACTACATTTACTGTTACTGTGAGGACATTTTGTGAACTTCAATTATCAATAAATTGATTGCATTTATGACTGATTACATCTACAATTAACTGAGGAGATTGCCGTCAACAGTGAGAGAAGTCTTGTCCAATCAGTAGTAAGCTTTAAAAGGAGAAGTGATGTTTACAGCAGTCAGAAGAGGGAATTTCCATCTCTACTTCAGCTAACAAGCTTCTCCTGGGAATTCATTGATAACCTTCATTGGCTTTCCACACATACAGCCTGCCCTACAGAATTTGGACTTGTGCACTCCCACAATCATGTTAGATAATTTTAATAAAAATCTGATAATATTTACAGATATTTTTTGTTGGTTCTGTTTCCCTAGGGAACCCTGAATAGTACAATGGCTGTACCATTTTACATTCCTACTAGCAATGTATGAGAATTTCAGGTGCTCTGCAACCTTGTCGGCATTTGGATTGACAGACTTTTTTATTTTAGCCATTCTAGCAGATGTAATGTATTTCATTTTTGTTTTAATTTGTAATTTCCTCCAAACTTTATTATACAACTTCATGTGCAATATAAGTACCTTACAACAGTATATTTTCAATTGCCTCCTTTCCAGTTTTCTTCAATTACTTTCATACATTCTACTTCTGTGCATGCTATAAATCCTACAAAACATTGTTATTTTTTCAATTTCAGCAATTATATATATATATATATTTGCATGGGTAGGCACTGAGAATCAAATCTAGGTCTGTGGCATGGCAGGCGAGAACTCTGCCTGCTGAGCCACGTAGACCACCCTCAACAATTATCTTTTAAATAAATTATATATGTCTTCAATTTCTCCTTTTCTGGTACTATTAATTCCTTTATGAGGATCCAAGTTTTCATCTAGAGATATTTTCCTTTCATCTTAAGAATTCCTTTATTATCTCACAGTTCAGATCTGCTAACATCACATCTCCCAGCTTTTCATTTTGTTGTTCAAAAAAAGATCTGATTTTGCCTTCATTTTTGAAAGACATTTTGTTGAATTTAGAATTCTTGGTTGAAAAGCCTTTTTATTTCCATTCAGAACTTTAATGATATTGTTCCATTGGTTTTTGCTTTGTGTTGTTTCTGAGTACAAGTCTCTGATCATTCATTCTTATCCTTGTTTCTTGCATTTAGAGTGGCTTTAAAATATTTTCTCCTTATTACTGATTTTTACTATATGATTATAACATTCTTTAGTATGGTTTTCTTTATGATATCCTGCTTAGGATCCATAGAAATGTTGACTCCAGGGGTACAGTGGCGTTAACCCCACCAATGAATTTTTGTATTATACAAAAACCATTTTTTTGCATGTTCTAGTTTTTCTCCTCATTATGTTTAGTTTTGCTTTGAGAATATTTATAATATCTGTTAAAAAGTCTTTGTTTCTAAATTCATCCATTTCTGGGTTTTTTCTATTGACTGATTTTTCTCCTGCTTATAGATCCAATTTTCCTGCTTTTGAGGGCATGCATAGTAATATTTGATTGGGTGCTGAATTTTATGTTGCTAAATTTTGGGATTTGTTGTCTTTGAAAGGGTGCTGGGCTTTGAAGTGGTAAGTGACTGGGTTACTTGCTATTCAGTTTGATCCTTTTGAAGATTGATTTATGCTTTGATTGGGAAAATCTAAAGGAGCTTATACTCTTGGACTAGTTTAGTCCTACTACTAAAAAATGCTTTTCTGGTATCTGTACTGAAAGCCCAGATATTCAAGAAGACTATCCACTTGGGTTTGTCAGAACTTGATCATCTCACAGACCTATATGAGCTCTGGGAATTGCTTAGCTTACAGTACCCAGGTAATTCTTAGTCTAGCCTCATAGGATTTCATCCCACATACATATAGCTTAATGTTCAACAACAGACTTGATTGGACCCTTATGTGCATTTCTGGAACCTTTTGTTTGCATAGCCCTCTTTTTTTGTGGTACACTGCCTCACAAATTCTAGCCGCCCAAGTGTACCTGAACTCCAATTTCTGTCTCTTTGACTCAGGAAGGCCATCACAATCTCCTTGTCTTCCTCCTCACTACACTTTAGTTCAGATGTAGCTCCAGGAAGAAAGCCAGAAGGATTGTGGGACTCAGCTGATTTATTTTCCTTCTCTCAAAATCACCTGTGCTGTTTACTGCACAACAACTAAAACAGTTCTTTCACATATTTTCTCCAGTTTCTCAGTTGTTTTTGGCAGGAAAGAAAATTCAGTACTAGTTATTCCAACACGGTCAGAATTAAATTCATGACTGGGGAGTGATGGCATCAACATGGCAATATAAGACATCCCCTGAGAAAGTCTCCCAATAGAATCAGTGAATAAAGTGACAAATCCCACTTACTTAGAATTCTGGAGGATCATAGAGACTGGAGAAGGGCTCCACAAATACAGAATTGAAGAATAAGAAAAATATCAGGTGGGAAATTTCCAATCTGGACCTGATTCTCCTCCCCCTCATTCATTCCCAAGCTGCTTGGGAGTTATACAGAGACCCAAGTCTCTCCTACCACAGACACAGATTATAGAGGCACTCAGAACAGTGAGTTAGAAATGCACACATATCTAGGCACAAGGACCCAAGTTTGCAGAGACCCAGGTGGAAAACAAGCTTCTAAGTTGTGCTGCATACAAAAGGGCCTCCAGGGGGTGGGGAGAAAGAGAAATCATTGCAAAATTATTCACAAGTGGTGTGCTCAATCAATGCAGTTTCTATTATTTGGGTTGGACTAGATCTAAAGGCAAAATGGAACTTTCTATGGAGACCCACCTTTCTGAATTGACCCCCATCTGGCTCCTCTGGGCACGGTACACTAATGGAAAGAAACTGGAGTTAGAAAAGGCTTAAAGGGAAATAAAAAAGTCAGGCAGTTTAAACTGAGCTGCTGTAAGAAAGATTAGGTCTAAGAACTGGAAACTGTAAAGAAAAGGGGTAACTGAGAGAGATGATATTTCAACAGATCATAGAGGCTGGGAGGAAAATTTTGCACAAAACAAACAAAATGGATCAAGATTTCCAGAGAATGAGGAGAATAAGGAAACTTTCTCCTGGAGATGAAACAATTGCACAGAAATTATATTCTTAAAAATTGTATCACATATTCAGGACAAGAAGCAGATGAATAAGAGCTGAGGAAATCTACATAGGTAAATGCAGGCTATTCTAAACACCCAGAATAAGATGGACCAAGCATCAAAGAAGAGAATTAGGACAAAGCCAATCAACAATAAATCCTTAGACAAGAAGGAGAAACTGAACTTCAGAGGTAACTCATCAAGATAATCAAATGCCTAGGCATCAGCAAAAAAGTACAAGCCATACTATAAAACAGGAAGATACGGCTCAGTCAAGGGAACAGGTTAAAACTTCAGAGGAGACACAGAATAATCAAAGAATTTCAGGGAAATCTCCTAAATCAATTAAAGGAGATGAAGGAAAATATGGTTAAAGAGATAAGGGCTATTAAGAAAACAATGTGTGAGCATAGAGAATAATTTGAAAGCATAAAAAGAAGCATCACATAAATAATGGGGATAAAAGGGACAATAGAAGAGATTTAAAATATGCTAGAGGCATACAATATACATGCAAATTTGAGCAGAGGAAAGAATCAGCAAACTAGAAGACAGAACAATTGAAAATATACAGGCAGAAAACAGAGAAAATAATAGAATAAATAGATCAGTGCCTCAGGGATTTGAGTGACAGCACAAAGTTCGCATACATAATCATCATGGGTACCCCAGAAGGAGAGAAAAAGAAAAAGGGCACAGAAACAATATTTGAGGAAATAACACCCCCAAATCTCCCAACTCTTATGAGAGACATAACTATATATTCTAAGAAGTGCAACATACTCCAAACATAATAAATCCTCAAAGAGTTACACCAAGACACATACTAATTAGAATGGCAAATGCAAAAGAAAAAGAAAAAATTCTGAAAGCAGCAAGAGAAAAGCAATTCATCACATACAAATCATCTTCAATAAGACCAAGTTCTAATTTTTATCAGAAACTACAAAGATGTGAAGGCAGTGGTATGATATATTTAAGATATAGAAAGAGAAAAAAAATGCCAGTAAAAATTTCTTTATCTGGGAAAACTGTCCTTAAAAATAAAGGAGAGCTTAAAATAGTCACATAAATAGAGAAATTGAGAGTTTCTCAACAAGAGACCAACCCTATAAGAATTACTAAAGGTAGTTCTTCAGGCTGAGAGAAAAATACAGGAGAAAGTGGTTTGGAGTCATGTGAAGAAATGAAGATCATCAGTAAGGGTGACCTACAAGGGTAAATGAAAAACCAAGTAGTACTCTATCCTCAATTTATAAGTCTAATCTAATTCCCATAAGAGTCAGGATATAATCAAACAAGAAAAAGGCATATTTCTTGGTAATGGACATGCAAAATATAAAGTGTTAAAGTGGGACAAAAGTAAGATAAAATGGTGAAACAGAAGGATACTAGAACAGAGAATATGTAGGTATTGAAGCTAAATTGGTATCTTTTCAAATTAGGAGGTTATAGATAAAAGTTGTGTTATTTAAATCCTAGTATTACCACAAAAAGTATTTAAACATGCATACAGAAACAGAAATGAGAAAGGAATTGTTTAGATACATCACACACACACAAAAAAAACCCCAACTATATGGAAAAGGAGGTTGAAAGAAAAGAAAAGAGAGGCTAAAAAAAAAAAGATATGACATATAAAAAGCAAAGGACAAAACGGCTGAAGTAAGTACTGCCTTTACAGTAATAGCAGTGAGTGTTAATGGATTAAACTCTCAATAAAAAATATTGATAGGCAGAATGGATAAAAAGCATGGCCCAACTGTATGTTGTTTATAAGAGACTCACCTAAGACACAAAGAAACAAATAGGTTGGAAGCTTAGGGATGGAAAAATATATTCAATGCAAATAGTAACAAAATAGAGCTGAGATAGCTATACTTACATCTGACAAGAAAACTTTAGTCAAAAGTTGTTATCAGAGATAAAGAATGGGCGGTGCAATGGTGGATCAGTGGCAGAATTCTCGCCTGCCATTCCAGAGACCCAGGTTCAGTTTCCAGAGCCTGCCCATTAAAAAAAAAGAGAGAGAGAGATAAAGAAGGAATCTATATGTTGATTACAGAGGCAATCCAAGAAGAGGAAATAACAATCATCCTCAATATTTATGCACCTAACCGTGATGCCCCAAAATACATGAGGCAAATACTCGCAAAATTGAAGGGAGAAATAGACACCATTACAATAAGAGTTGGAGACTTCAATGCACCACTCTCATCAACAGCTAGTACATCTACAACAAACATCAATAAAGGAACAGAGAACACGAAAAATATGCTAAATGAAGTAGGCCTAACAGATATATACAAAATATTGTACTCCAAAACAGCAGGATATATGCTCTTCTCAAGTGCACATGGAGGATTTTACAGAATAGACCACTTGTGTGGTCACAAAGCAAGTCTCAATGAATTTAGAATATCTAAATTGTACAAAGCATCTTAACTCACTGTAACAGAATTTAGCTCTGAATCACTATAATGGAATTTAGCTGACTCAGTAACATCAGAAAACTGGAAAATTCACAAATATATGGAAGTTAAATAATACACTCTTAAACAATCAATGGGTCAAAGAAGAAATCAAAAGGGAAATCAGTAAATATCTTGAGATGACTGAAAATGAGAACACAACATATCAAAACATGGGATGCAGTGAGACGGTGCTGAGAGGGAAATTTATAGCCCTCCTAAACACTTACATTAAAAAAGAAAAAAGAAGTTGGTGCATTGGTAGTTCAGTGTTAAAATTCTCTGAAATTTAACTGCCATGTGGGAGACCCAGGTTCAATTCCCACCCCATGCACTTCTGCCCCCTGAAAAAAAGAGGAAGAAATAGCTAAAATCAAAGTGCACACCTGAAGGACAAAATTGACAAACGCTTAGCTAGACTGACAGAAACAAAAAAAGAGAAGATGCAAGTAAATAAAATTAGAGATGAGGGGGTATTACTACTGACTCCATAGGAGAAAAAGATAATAAAAGGATACTCTGAACAACTGCATACCAATAAATTAGACAACCTAGATGAAATGGACAGATTCCTAGAAACCCATGAACAGCACACCTGGATCTAAAAGAAATAGAAGACCTCAGCAGGCCAATTACAAGTAAAAAGATGGAATCAGTCACCAAAACAAACAAAGCAAAAAAATCAACAAAATAAAGTCCAGGACCAGATGGTTTCCCAGATGAATTCTACCAATCATTTCAAGAAGAATTAATAACAACCCTGCTGAAACTCTTCCCAAAAATTGAAGAAGATGGAGCAAGATCTAACTCATTCTATGAGGCCAATATCACCCTAATACCAAGGCCAGATGAAGATACTACAGGACAAGAAAATTATTGACCAGTTTTTCTTATGAACATATTTGCAAAAATCCTGAACAAAATATTTGCAAATTGAATCCAACAGCACATTAAAAGAATTACATACCATGATTGTTCTAGTTTGCTAGCTGCTGGAATGCAATATACCAGAAATGGAAAGGCTTTTAAAAGGGGAATTTAATAAGTTGCTAGTTTACAGTTCTAAGGCTGAGAAAATACCCCAATTAAAACAAGTCTATAAAAATGTCCAACCAAAGGCATCCAGGAAAAGATACCTTGGTTCAAGAAAGCTGATGAAGTTCAGGGTCTCTCTCTCAAGTGAGAAGGCACAGGGTGAACACAGTTACGGTTTCCCTCTCAGCTGGAAGGGCATATGGCGAGCACAGTGTCAAGTGCTAGCTTTCTCTCCTGGCTTCCTGTTTCATGAAACTCCCCAGGAGGAATTTTCCTTCTTCATCTCCAAAGGTTGCTGGCTCATGGACTCTGTGCTCCGTGGTGCTGCAGCATCCTCTACTCTCTCCAAATCTTTCCCATTCCCCAAAATGTTTCCTCTTTTATATGACTTCAGAAACTAATCAAGACCCACCCAAATGTGTGGAGACACATTTCCCCCAGGCCAGCTTAACAACCACTCTTGATTGGGTTACATCTCCAGGAAGATGATCTAATTACAGATTCAAGCATACATATTGAATAGGGATTATTCTGCCATTACGAAATGGGATTTAGATTAAAACATGGCTTTTCTAGGGGACATAATTCCTTTCAAACCAGCACAATGATCAAATGGGTTTTATCTCAGGTATGCAAGGGTGGCTCAACATAAGAAAATCAATTATGTATTATAGCACATTAACAAAAAGAGAGGAAAAAAACAAATGATCACCACTATTGATGCAGAAAAGGCATGTGACAAAATCCAGCATCATTTCTTGATAAAAACACTTAGTAAAATAGGAATAGAAAGAAACTTCCTCAAAGTGATGAGGAGCATATTTGAAAATCCACAGCTGACACCATACTCAATGGTGAAAGAATAAAGCATTCCACTAATATCAGGGACAAAACCAGGATTCCCACTGTTACCTCTGTAGTTCAACATTGTACTTGAAGTTCTAGCCAGAGAAGTTAACCAAGGAAAAAAAAAATAAAAAGCATTACAATTGAAAAGGAAGAAGCAAAAATCTCCTTTTTGCAAATGATATGATCCTATATATACAAAGTCCAAAATATCTACAACAAAGATAGTAGAGCTACTAAACAAATTCAGCAAAGTGGTGGGGTACACAGGCAAAAGTCAATAGTGCTTCTGTACTAGTAATAAGAAATCTGAAGGAAATCAGAAAATTTCCATTTACAATATTAATTAAAAAGATCAAATATCTTGGGATAATTTTAACCAAGGATGTAAAGGACCTATACCTAGAAAATTACAAGACATTAATGAAAAAAAAATCAAGAAAGACATAAATAAATAGAAGGTCTTCCATTTGGAAGACTAAATGTCATTAAGATGTCAATTCCACCCAAAATGATTTACATATTGACCACAATACCAATCAAAATTAAAATAGTATACTTTGCTGTGCCAGTTTGAATCTATTCTATACTCCCAAAAAAGCCATGTTTTAAACATGATTCAGTCTTGTGGAGGCAGCTGTTTCTTTTAATCTCGATTCAGTAATGCAGGTTGGAATTTTTGATTAGATTATCTCCATGGAGATGACACACCCAATTGTGGGTATTCAGTTGGATGGATATGTGACTCCATCCATTCCAGGTGGATCTTGATAAGCTTACTGGAATCCTTTATAAGAGTAAACATTTTGGAGAAGAGACAGAAATGACAGAACCTACAGAAATGACAGAAACCTCAGAGATGACAAAGTTCACAGCAGAGCTGAAACAGGTGTGGATATGTGGAGAAAAGAGGCATAGATGTTTGGAGATGCTTGGCCCAGCAGATGTTACTATGAGATATTAAACAAGCCAGAATCTGGAGACGGCCAAGGGAATCCAAGAGATGAAAGTTTACCCTGGAGAAATAAAGTGAAAAACCTCCACAGGAACAGAGGATGAAAGCAATGGAGGCCAAAAGCAATGGATCAGTGTACCTTACCAGCTGACAGAGGTGTTTTAGACACATCAGTCCTCCTTGAATTAAGGTATCTTTCCCTGGATGCCTTAGTTTGAACATTTCCAAAGGCTTAGAACTATAAACTTGTAACTTATTAAATTACCCTTTTTAAAATTTGTTCCAGTTCTGGCATATCACATTTCAGCAGTTCAGTAACTAACACATATGCAGAAATGGAAAAACCAATTATTAAATTTATTTGGAAGGATAGAGGCCTCAAAAAGCCAAAAACTTCTTGTAAAAGAAAAATGAAGTTGGAGGACTCTCACTTCTCAACTTAAAGCTTATCACAAAGCTGCAGTGGTCAAAACAGCAAAGCACTGGCAAAGGATAGATATACCGACCAATGGAATCAAATTTACATTCCATAAATAGGCCATCACACCCATGGCCCAATGGATTTTTGGTAAGGCTGCCAAGTTCACTCAATGGACAAAGAATAGTCTCTTCAATAAATGGTGCTGGAGAATTCATTATCTATATGTGAAAGAGGACCACTCTTTTACACCATACAAAAAAAAAAAAAACTCAAAATGGGTCAAATACCTAAATATAAGAACCAAGGACTATAAAATTCCTAGAAGAAAATATAAGGAAGTACCTTCAGGGTACTGTTTTGAGCAATGATTTCTCAGACTTTACACCCAAAACACAAGGAATGAAAGAAAAATAGATAAATGGGACATTATCAAAATTAGAAACTATTGTCTATCAGAGGATTTTGTCAAGAAAGTGAAAAGACAACCTACTCAATAGGAGAAATGTTTTGGAAACTTCATATTTGATAACAGTTTAATATCTAGAATATATAAACAAAACCAACAACTCAACAACAACAAAAATAACAGCTCAATTAAAAATGGGCAATAGGGAAGGTGAAGCAAGATGGCAACATAGTGAGGTGTGGAATTTAGGACAGCTAACAAATAGCCAGGAACTGTCTGGAACAACTATTTGGGGGACTTCCATAACTGGACATATATCACACACCAATCTGGAACATGTGGACTGACTGAGATCACGGCACAGAACAGTAAGTCTCCCAAGTCACGAAACTTGTGCCTTTCCCCCAATGGCATGGTAAGCTACTTGGGACTTGGTTTCCTGAGGGAAAAAGAAGCTGTCTCTACTAGAAACAAGAAAGGTGGTTCAACCAAGCTCCACTTGCAAAATTAATGTACAAATTCAGCTGCTGAATACAAGCTCTGAGCACAGATAAACTTGGAATAAGCATGAAAGGAACCAGGAGGTTTCTTCCTTGCATAAAGGAGGGAGGGCTGACAAAGAACCAGAATAAAAACAAAACAAAACAAAAACACAGAGGGTTTTAGATTTGGAGAGCTCCAAATATGGGAAAAGGGCTGGGCCCCAAGAAAAGGGACATATGGATCTGAGTACAAACTCTGGCTCTTGATTGGCAAACCTGGGAGGCTGGGGGCTGGCTCTGAAAAGGAATTTTCCCCCTCTATTTCCTTCTTCTTCTTCTTCTTCTTCTTTTTTTTTTTTTTAGCATGGGTAGGCACCGGAAATCAAACCTGGGTCTCCAGCACAGCAGATGAGAATTCTGCCACTGGCACAGATAAAAAAAACCTGGCACAGATAAAACCAGAGCAAGCAGAAAGCAACCCTGAGGTCTCTCTCAGCAGAGAGGAAATGGGACAGATGGAAAAATAAAATGAAATAAAATAAAAGAATAAATATGGAGGCTTTTGGAGTCACAGAGCACAGAGTATTGGAAAAGGGCTGTGCCTCAAGATGGGGGGGAGCATATAGCACTGGGTACCAACTCTGTATCATGGCAAACTTGGGGGCTGGGGACTGGCTCCAAAAAGGGATTTCTTTTTTTTTTTTTTAAATCCTCTTTACTCCTTTTAAGCTATTCTAAGTAGCTCATTAGAGAAAGCCTGAGGCATTTTCAATTGTCAGCAGGACCCAGGCATGGGTGAAGTTAAAATAACTCTGAGAGACAAAATGATCAGTAAAGTGGGGGAGTTAATCCCATAAAGGGTGCATCTTCCCCAAGAAAAGGGGAGGGTGCAGCCTGGCTCATGAGATGGCCCTTATTCAGAGAATTCAGACTCCAGGGCTGGAAAACAGAAACAGCCTAAACTTACCTTCTACCTCGGCCTCTGTCTCAACCACACCTCTGGAAGCAACAAGGCCTGCTGAGAATTGAAGGCACTGTGTCACTTTATGCCGGTGGGGAGCTGTGACCTGCTTGGAAGGATAGGAAAAGCATAGAGTCTAGAGGTTTCACAAGAAAGTCTGATAACCTGCTGGGTCTCATCCTCAGGGAAATGATACTGATTAACACTTTTCCTGAGACCTGGGCCTGCCTTGTCTGGGAAAAACTGATTGGGGTAGAACATATCTGCTGAGAACCTCCTCATAAAAAAAGGTTCCATTTAGACAGGGCAAGAGCAAGAAAACAAGAGCTAAAAAATTATAATCATTTAAATAGAAGGTATGCTAGAGGTCTAGAATAAGCTGAACTGAACACCAAGGAAAAGATAGAGAACAAAGCCAATTAGCAAGAAAACCCTAGATAAAAGAGTGAAGATGACCTCCAGATTAAACTAATCAAGGGAATCAGATGCCTAGACCAGCAAAACATTATGAGTCATACTAGGAGAAATAAAGATATGGCCCAGTTAAAGGGACAAACTGACATTTTAAATGAATTGAAAACAACTAATTGAAGTTTTTCAAACAAAACATGTTAAATCACATAAAAAATCAAATCAACAAGTTGAAGGAAAATATGGCAAAGAGATGAAAGATATAAGAAGACATTGGGTGAACATAAAGAAGTCAAAAACTTGAAAAAACAAATAGAAGATCTTATGGGAATTAAAGTACAATAGAAGAGATGAAAAACACAATGGAAACCTAAAAGAGCAGATTTGAAGAGGCAGAAGAAACGATTAGTGAACTAGAAGACAGTACATCTGAAATCTGACCTGCAAAAGAAGTGTTAGGGAAAGGAAGGGAAAAATATGAGCAAGGTCTTGAGGAACTGAATAACAACATGGAGCACATGAATATATGTGTTATGGGTGTCCCAGAAGGAGAAGAAACAGGAAAACATCAGAAAGAATAGTGGAGGAAATAATCACTGAAAATTTCCCATCTCTTGTGAAAGACATAAAATTACAGATTCAAGAATGCAGCATATCCCAAACAGAATAGATCTGCATAGACCTACTCCAAGACATTTACTCCTCATATTGTCAAATGTCAAAGACAAAGACAGAATTCTGAAAGAAGAAAGAGAAAAGCTACCTATACAAAGAAGGGAAGCTCAATAAGAGTGTGTATGGATTTCCCAGTAGGAAACCATGGAGGCAAGAAGGCAGTGGTATGATATATTTAAGATACTAAAAGAAAAAAATGCCAGCCAAGAAATGGACAGCAAAATTCTCTTCAAAAATGAAGGAGAGTTTAAAATATTCTCAGATAAACAAACACCGAGAGAGTTTGTGAGCAAAAGACTTCTGTACAAGAAATACCAAATGTAACACTGCTAGAAGTTAAGAAAAGACAGGAGAGAGAGGGTTGAAGAAAAGCATAGAAGTGAAGATTATAAGGAAGGGTAAAAGAGAGAGAAAAAGTAAGAAATGGCATATAAAATCCAAAAGATAAAGTTATAGAAGTACTGCCTTTTCAGTAATAACATTAAGTGTTAATGGATTAAACTTTCCAATCAAAAAACATAGATTTGAAGAATGGATAAAAAAAACAGGAACCATCCAGGTGCTGTCTACAAGAAACTCACTTTAGAACCAAGGAAAAAATAGGTTAGAAGTGAAAGGTTGAGAAAAGATATTTCATGTAAACAAAAATTATAAGAGAACAGGTATAGCTATGCTAACATCAGATAAATTAGACTTCAAATGTAAACAATTAAAATAGTCAAAGAAGGTCAACATGTATTAATGAAAGGGACAATTCATCAGGAAGACATAACAAACACAAATATTCATGTTCTAAGCCAGAGTGCCCCAAAATACATGAGGCACACACTGACAACAGTGAAAGGAGAAGCAGACACCTCTGCAATAATAGTTGGGGTCTTCACCACACTGCTTTCATCAATGAATAGAACATCTAGACCCAGGAGATCTTGAATATTACGATAAATGAACTAGACTTAGACATTTATAGAACATTACATCCCATAAGAGCAGGATACACATTTTTCTCAAGTGCTAATGGGTCATCTTCCAGGATAGACCACATGTTGGGTCATAAAGTGCATCTCAGGAAATTTAAAAAGATTGAAATTATGCAAATCACTTTCTTATATCATAATGGAATGAAGTTGGAAATCAATAAGAGATTGAAGTGCAGAAAATTCACAAATATTTGGAGGCTAAACAACACACTGTTAAACAACTAGTAGGCTAAGGAAGAGATTACAAGAGAAATCAGTATGTATCTCCAGGCAAATGAAAATGAAAACAAAGCATCTCAAAACTTAAGGGATGCAGCAAAGGCAACGCTGAGAAGGAAATTTATTGCCTTTAAGTATTACTAAAAGCCTATACTGAAAAAGAAGACAGAGCAAAAATTGAGGAATTAACTGTTTACCTGGAGGAACTAGAGAAAGAACAGCAAACTAACCCCAAAGGAAACAGAAATAAAAAAATAAAAAAATTAGAGCAGAAATAAATGAAACTGAGTACATGAAAACAATAAAAAGAATCAACAAATCCAGAAGTTGGTTCTTTGAGAAAAACAATAAAATCAATAGACTCTTAGCTAAGGTGACAAAAAATAGAGGATGTATGTAAATAATATCATAAATATGAGAGGGGACAGTACTGACCCTGCAGAAATAAGGGAGAAAATGAGAGGATACTATGACCAACTATATGTTAATAAACTAGACAATGTAGATGAAATGGACATCTTCCTAGAAAAGTATGAATAAACAATATTGACTGGAGAAGAAATAGATGAATTCAACAACCAATCACAAGAAATGAGATTGAATCAGTCATTAAAAAGCTCCGCTCCCCAAAAAGAAAAGTCTAGGATCAGATGGACTCATATGTGAATTCTACCAAGCGTTCATGAAAGAATTGGCATTGATCCTGCTTAAATGCTCCAAAAAAAAATTGATGAAGAGGGAAAGCTACCTAACTCATTCTATGAAGCCAACATCACCCTAATACCAAAGTCAGACAAAGATACTACAAGAAAAGAAAATTGCAGACCAATCACTTTAATGAATATAATGCAAAAACACTTAACAAAATGCATGCAAGTCAAATCCAGTAGTATATTAAAAAGACTTACACACCATGAACAAGTGGGATTTATTCCAAGTATGCAAAGCCAGTCCAACAAAAGAAAACCAATTAAAGTAATATAACACATCAATAAATGAAAGACGAAAAACCACATGATATGACAATTGATGTAGAAAAGACATTCAACAAAATTCAATATGCTTTCTTTATAAAACTCTTCAAAGGATAGTAATAGGAGAGAACTTCCTCAACATGATAGAGGGAATATATGTAAAATCTACAGCTAACATCATATTCAATGGGGAAAGGCTGAAAACTTTCCCTCTAAAATCAGGAACAAGACAAGGATGTCCACTGTCACCATCGTTATTCAATATTGTGCTGGAATTTCTAAATAGAGCAATTAGGCAAGAAAATATATAAAAGGCATCCAAATTGGAAAGGAAAAAGCAAAGCTTTCATTGTTTACAGATGACATGGTAGTATATGTAGAAAAATCCTCCAAAATCCACAGCAAAGCTACTAGAACTAAAATGAATACAACTAGTAGGGCACAAGATTAATATACAAAAACCAGTGGTGTTTCCATACACTAGTAATATGAAATCTGATGATGAAATAAAGAAAAGATTCTATTTACAATAGCAACCAAAAGAA
Source organism: Myrmecophaga tridactyla (assembly GCA_004026745.1). Lineage (NCBI taxonomy): Eukaryota > Metazoa > Chordata > Mammalia > Pilosa > Myrmecophagidae > Myrmecophaga > Myrmecophaga tridactyla. The sequence continues at coordinate 92,217 of PVIY010001354.1, read as the reverse complement.
AAAAATATTTAGGAAAAAAATTAAGCAAGGCCACAAAAGGCCTATACAGAAAACCACAAGAAATTGCTAAAATAAATCAAAGAAGACCTAAACAAATTGAAGGACATACTGTGTTCATGGATCGGAAGACTAAATATAGTTAAGGTGCCATTTCTACCCAAATTGATTGACAGATTCAATGCAATACAAATTAAAATCCTAACAACTTACTTTGCAGAAATATAAACACCAATAACCAATTAGCCAAAAATATCTTGAGAGATAACAATGAAGAAGGAGGCTTCACCCTACCTGACTTTAAAGCATATTACAAAGCTACAATGGTCAAAACTGCATGGTACTGGCATAAAGATAGGTGTACTGACCAATGGAATTGATGTGAGTTTTCAGAAAAAGACTCTCTCATTTAGGGAAAATTGATCTTTGATAAGGCAGTCAAACCAACTTAACTGAGACAGAGCACACTGTTGAATAAATGGTGTTTGGGAAACTGGATATCCATATCCAAAAGGAATGAAAGATGACACACCTTATAAAAAATTAACTCAAAATAGATCAAAGACCTAAACATTAGAGCTAAGAACATAAAACTTTTGGGGGGAAATGTTGGGAAATATGGGAAAAATTTTGTGATAGGGGTGGTTTCCTAGACTTTACACCCAAAGCAGGAGCAGTGAAAGAAGAAATAGATAACTGGTACATCCTCAGAATTGAACACTTTTTTGCAACAAAGGAATTTGTCAGTAAAGGAAAAAGGCAACATACACAATGGGAGACAATATTTGGAAACCACATATCAGATAAGGCTTTGTATCCAGAATATATAAAAAGATCCTACAACTCAAAAATAAAAAGACAAGCAGCCCAATTTTAAAATGGGGGGTGGTGCGACAGTGGCTCAGTGGCAGAATTCTCGCCTGCCATGCCAGAGATCTGGGTTTGATTCCCAGTGCCTGCCCATGCAAGAAAAAATAAAGAAAGTAAAAGGCAAAAGACATGGAGAGGCATTTTTCCAAAGATGAAATACAAATGGCTCAAAAACATAGGAAAAGATTTTTAACTTCTCTGGTTATTAAGGAAATACAAATCAAAGCCATAACGAGATATCACCTCATACCTAATAGAATGGCCAGAGGTTAAGGGTGGGTTTAGGCTATGATCCTGCACCCCCCATAGTTAGTACCTCAGAGAAAACATGCTCTTAAACATAATTCTATAGGTATGTACCATTCCCATAGGTATGAACCCATTTTGAGGAGGAACTTTTGAAGAGGATTCTTCAGTTAAGGTGTGATGCATCTCAATTAGGATAGGTCCTAATGCTATTACTGGAATCCTTTATAGGTGGAATAAAATTCAGACAGGGAGAGAAAAAGCCACAGGAAGCAGGGAGCTGAAATGGAACCTGAAAGAGATGGGAGAGACCAGGAGATGTTGACATGTGCCTTGCCATGTGAGAGAGGAACAAAGGATCAGCAGCAACCAACCCAGAGGGCCACAGTCTTTAAGGAGAAAGCATCACCTTGATACTGCCTTGGTCTGGGTTTTGTCTTAGCCTCAAAACCTTGAGCTAATACATTTCCATTGTTTAAGCCAACTCATTTCATGGTATTTGCTTGAGCAGCCTAGGAAACTAAAACTTACACCCTCACATAAATGAAGGTGACAGACCTCTTTAGAGAAGTGACCTTCATGTTGAGTAAATCTTCAAAATATTTACCTTCTGTTGAAATAATGACCTATTGTTTGGGACACTGTAGAACATACCCATTTTGACACCTAGCCCCTCCATACTTGCATAGAATTGTCACAGATCATAACTTACAGAGGAATGTCCCAGAGTGTCCTATCATATTTTCTACCATTTCCCCCTACAAGCCATTCTTCTCCATTTGTTCCTCTATATTTAGCTGTATGCTGAAGTCTCCTAGTCCTTCTTTTTTTCATTTTTCACTATAGTATATTATTTTTTTTCTTTATTTATTGTTAGGGTTTTTGTCTCTTAAAGCCCTAAAATTCACAGCAGCATTCTGAGAAGTAAAATTAGGTCCTCTAAAGGCATTTCTGTCTCCCTCCTTGGTTCTTCCTTCCTTGCCCCTACCATAAGCTGTCTCTTCCCTAAGCTGTAGAGCCTTAGATGCCTTTTCTGTTCCTGCACTTTACCTAAGACAGACAAACAGGGAAAATCCAATAAGCATGCAGGTTTATGTGGCCATTGGGGCCCCAGGATCAGGATAACGCTCAGGACCTGTCCATTATATAAATAAATATATAGAGACAAAGAGGAGTTAAATCTGGCTGAATGAGAAAAACTGCTCAAGACGGCCGATGTACAGGAGAAGATGCACCCAGAGCCCTGGGTATCCTACAAGGTGGGCTGTGTAAGCTGGTTCTTGCTTCATTTGTGCCTCCAAGATGAAAGCACAGCATGCTCTTTTAATATACATGTAAAATGGGATGGAGGGGAAAATGCTTTTCCTTAAAAGATTGTCAGAATTTCTGTAGGAAAGGAACTGTTTTTTAGAAAAGTTCTTTGCTGGGACTTAGGACAGAAAGCGAGCCCCCTGAATAACAGTATGTGGGCAGAGGGGGAAGAAAAAATTTGCTGCAGTGGAGAAGGTGTGGGAAGATGGGACAGAAAGAGGGAGATCAGCAAATGTCACCCTGATGTGCCCTTTAGTATCGTCCCTCAGTTTTTTAGTAAAGCCACAAACCACAAAGTGCTTGGCACTGCTGAGGCTTTCCATACATCATAAAAAGGCTGGGCTCCATCTGTTGAAATAGGGTAGAGCTGGCACACAATGCATAGACAAGGATCAGAAGGTAGTAATGATCATGAGGAAGTTAAATATTGAAAATTCTCAGAAATTGTAGGAGGGGTCAGTGTCTCATGGGCCAGAAAATAAGAGATTAACTAAATTTCAGAGATGCAGTTTTCACTAGGGTTAAATATATAACCCCAGGGTAGCGCGATGGTGGCTCAATGGGAGAAAAAAAGAAAAAAAAAAATATATATAAAAACCCCAGCTTGTCGCATGGGTTAAAAATGTTAAACGATGCTGTGGCTATAAGTTAGCCCTAAGATATTTGAAAATATGAGCTAAAACAAAACAAAACAAAACAAAAACAAATCTGTAATTTTCTAAGCAAGGGGTGTGGTCTGATTAGAGCAACCTGTTCCTTTGTTCTAGAAAGCTACCCGAATGAGCCCACTAGTTATATAACTGTAAATCAAGGAGTTACCTATTTCTTCACCATGATTCTTGGAGATTAAGGAATTTGCTACAATCTTGAGAATAGTGTTCCTGTCTTAGCTCCTGAGACAGTGGGAGAGAGGCTCAGCAGCCAGAGGGATACCTAAAGGTCAAAACCTTTGGAAGATTTAGTGTCAGAAGGACTTCAGATCCAAGTAGCACAAAATTGTCATCATCTGGCCTGGGGGCAGGAGGTGTAGCTGAAGGAATACATTGATTTATTCCTGAACCTGGAACTTCGGAAATATGTGGAGAAGCAGAATACCTATTGTAAAGCATCTGATAATGTTGGAATAAATACAAATCTAACTTCACTTATACTGCAGGTTTGTGAAACATGTGACATCCTGAGAAACATGTTTAAGTACCTGTGAGACTTAACCATTTGGTGAATCTTCTTTGCCTTACTCCACATCCTACATCCTCCCTTCTCATGTCTCTGAATACCTTGCTACCACCACTCATTTTATGCTTGTGGAATATAAGCAAATTTTTTTATTAGTTAAGATGATAAATCTGCTGAAAAAACAAGATAATGTCCTCCAAAACAAAATAGAAGTTGTGTAAGGGTTAAATCCTGTTTTAGAAAGATTGAAATGTGACTGTGCCTCAGAATCACCTGGGGAGCACTTTAAAATTGCACATCCCCTGGGACCATAAACCAAATTCCTGAATCAGAATCTCTGGGAGTGAAGGCACAGATACCTCTAAAACTAGTAAGTCTACACATGATGAACTAATCGGCCCAGCACTTGAGAGTCATTGATTCAGAATTATGTATCTTTCTTTATGCTAACACAGGTAGTCAACACAGGTTTTATCACCTGAGAGTATTGGACTTTCTTGGAATCATTTGTCTCCAATTTTTTTTCTCTGATGTTTATTTAAGATGCAGATTTTTGAGCCTCAAAAAGTTCTTCTGAGTGTGAATCTTTGAGAGTGGATCCCCAGTAATCTTTATTTCATCCAGAAACTCAAATATTCCTAAGATCATTGAAGTTCGAAGACCACAGTTCTTTCTTCTTTATTCCCATATTAACAAGGTGTTTCTTTGTACATCCACGGTTAATCTCACTTCCTATGGCCTGATGCACCTCATGTCTGACAGATCCTTCAGTTTTCCCATCCTTTTATTGCTACCAGTACATCATCTGTCAAACAAAGGCAGCATCCTTAAAATGGTGACTGTGTAACTGGTCTAAAGGATTGCGTAAAGATCTCTAACTTCTGATATTTTTGTGCCAGAACTCCATTCTTAAGTCTCTAACATTTACCTGCTACTGATGGAGTGTTACTTGTGACAACTGGCCTTTAGAATTGGTGTATTCAGCACCTACCATGCCCTCAGCACTGTGCTATGAAGTTATAAAATCTTGTAAAATATTCCAAAATTCTAAGAAAACATCTTTGCTCTCAAGTTGCTTGAAATTTATTTACAGTCTAATAATAGACTGAATTAGGACAGATGTAGAAAAAAGTATAATCACAAAAGTAATAAAATGAAAACCTCAGCTGTTGTTTAGTATTTTGGCTGTCTTTGCATCCATATCTTTTTGAAAGGCATCCATCAGGCAACTGCCTATGGCACCATTTTACCTGAAAGTGGCTGCATCTACTCTCCACAAGGGGGTAAGCTTTCTATATCATCTACGAAATTCCTCACTTGAGATTTGAGCACCGATCCTCTCAGAGCTCCAATTTCATTTCCCTCCTGTATAGGTTGGAGGGCTGTCCTCATGGGTTCTTGTGGCTGTCCTCCCCCAGACAGCCTGGAGGGAAGAAATTAGATGGATCAGCACTTTAAAACATTGAATGTCCTTCAAGGACAGCACCTAGTACACAGAGGTCATCACAGGAAAGGTAGGTGCATTAATCATCTTCCTTGCTGGAAAGGAAGGAGAATAAATAAATAAACAGCCCATCATCATGATCAGGTATCAAAGGTTTGTTTTAGGTCATACCCCCATTAAAAAGAATTTCAATGCTGTCAGGAGCAATGTCATGAATCTTCTGTACTTTTTTATGAGTAATTCATGCAGGAAGGAAGCATCCTCCCTATGAGCTCCATATTGAGTACTCTCATCAATTTCTTTACCTTTAGTTTTTTTTGCGATCTCAAAGCTAATAAAACTGCTGTACATTTTACCCCTACATTAGCACCTCTGCCTTAAATAAATATTAAGTGAAGTTAATGCAATTGGTAAGAAAGTCAATAACTTGGGAAAAACTATCAGCATTTTGTTCTGTGTTGAATTTTATCAGAGTTGTCCTTTTAATGTTATTACTTAAATCTGTTAAAAATAACTCATCTTTTCAATATTTATTTATATAGAAGTATTCAAATTGATGGAATTAACCATTTATTGTCCAACTTTTCCTATGATAACAATTGTCAGTTCCTTGGTATATAACTTTCAAAGATCTTTTTTTCCTGAATACACACACACACGCATGCAAAAAATGTTTTGGAAGCATGAGATCCTATTGCTCATTTTTGTCGGCAGAATTCTGATAATGGTTCCAAGATTTTCTCCCCACCAACCTCCCACCCCACTTCTGGTGTATATACCCAGCATAATCACTGGGTCTGTGGATATGATGGATTTTACTTCTATTTGGTTATATTATATGGCACAAATGAATGCAAGAAAGGGAGATCATCCAGTGAGCCTAATCCTAATTGTAAGTACGAAAAGGTTTTGATGCACTGCTGCTGTCTTGAAAATGGAGCAACCATTGGCCAAGAAATGCAGGTGGCCTTCAGTAGCTGAAAACAGCCTATGGTTGACAGTCTACAAGGAAATAGAAGACTCAGCCCCACAACCAAAAGGAACTAAATTCTGCCACCAACAAAATTAAGCTTGGAAGCAGATTTTTACCCAGTGCCCTTTGAAGGGAACTTAGCCCAGCCTGTAGCTTGATTTCAGTTTCATGATATTCTGAGCAGAGAACTCACTGTGTTGTGCTGGAATTCAGACCTAGAGAAATGTGAGATAATATATGTGTGCTTTAGGTCACTAATCATGTGGTAATTTGTTAGGCAGTAATAGAAAATTAACACCACCATATTTCATTCAACATATTTGTGGTTGAATGAAACGAAACAAATTCAAAATATTCGTTTAAATATTTTTATGAGCATCTTTCATGCCAATAAATATGCAAGATAATTATATACACATGCATGCCAACACACATATACATGTATGTAGCATGGCGTACCCCATTAATTTATATTGCGTGGGAAATACTATGATTTACCCATGAGTTTTTGCAGTCAGTATATATTAGAAATACATTGAAAGATATTTGAGGAAAGGAACCATTCCTTATGTTTCTTGATCTGAGCATTAAAGGTTGGTTGAGGGTGACTGGTAACTATGATGTAGATATGGCAGATTCATCATACAGCCAGAGGTACGATACCCATATTTGGGTATATCCCCAAAATATGACAATGGTCAAAGGGGCACCAGAAAGCTGTGTGAAGTGGAAAATAAAATTCCTGCCAGGCCAGTAAAATACTCCCTAAGCATATCCTGATAATGTAGAGCCAGAGCAGCATCTTTATATGGAAAGGATAGAACATTGTTATGATCCTTTAAATGGATGGACTATAGGAAAAGAGAAGGAATAAAGGAAAATGTGTTCCCCTTCACATTCCAGGAGGTAGCTTAGGAAAAGAAACCATTATCAGCTGAAATCCATAACTCTTGGGAGAAAGAAGCCAGACACCTGTTGTGGAGAAAGTAAAGTTCATAGCTGTGGGGTTTGGAGATAAGAGTTTTGGAGTTTGAAATTCTGTAAAAATAATCATTCTTTCTTACATGTTTTTAAAGTATGGTAGCTCATCTCCCACCTAATCCTACCCCCTAAGTTTCACCAAGTGGCAAAGTGCATTACAATGAAAACTGAATAAATGAAGATCTGAACACTCATTCTATGTGAAAAACAAAAAAAGCATAAACAGACTTTTCTTTCCCTTTTAATAGAATATCCAAAGAAGAAAATTTTCTCACACTGTTAAACCCAGTCATCATCAGATTCCCATGGCAGGAATGCCAAGTATACTAATAGGTAAAAAAAAAAATTGGGATGACCTTTCTCCTTTCTTGAAAATAGAATGATTTAAACTCCAAGGAAAAAAGAGGTTGATTCCTGAAATTTTCTGATTCCTGACAAATTCTGCTCCCAAATAGTTATTTTTACTTCAATCATTATTATTTATTAACAAAAGCTTTGATATATTTCATGTTTGTTTGCATTCTCATTAATCATGGCACATGTGTTCACACTAAAATAACTCTTTTTTTTTTAATCCTCCATGGCTTTATTCTGGACCATGTTGAAATAACTAGTACTGAATGTATTTTTATTTTTTATTTTTTTATCAGAGAAGTTGTGGAATCCTATATACCACCCCACCACCAACACCTTGCATTGGTGTGGAATATTTGTTACAACTGATATAGCACTTTTTAAATAATTGTACTATCTTTTTTAACAGTAGTACCTAGCATTTATTGAGAGATTATATGTTGTAGGCACTGTATGAATCAGCTTACATGGATTATCTCATCTAAAACACTCAATACACCGGCCAGTGAAATATGTCCTATTCAAAAATTGTTAATCAAAATGTTGTAGGTTTACAGAAAAATCATTTTAAAAACACAGCATCGGGCGGTGTGCCCGTGGCTCGGTGGAGGAATTCTCGCCTGCCATGCTGGAGACTGGGGTTCAATTCCTGGAGACTGCCTATTCTAGTTTGCTAGCTGCAAGAATGCAATACACCAGAAACGGAATGGCTTTTAAAAAGGGGAATTTATTGAGTTGCTAGTTTACAGTTCTAAGGCTGAGAAAATGTCCCAATTAAAACGAGTCTATAGAAATGTCCAATCAAAGGTATCCAAGGAAAGATGAAGTTCAAGAAGGCTGATGAAGTTCAGGGTCTCTCTCTCATCCGAGAAGGCACATGGCACACCAGTCACGGTTTCTCTCTCAGCTGGAAGGGCACATGGTGAGCACAGGGTCATCTGCTAGCTTTCTCTCCTGGCTTCCTTTTCATGAAACTCCCCGAGAGGCATCTTTCTTCTTCATCTCCAAAGTGCTGGCTGATGGACTCTCTGCTTCATCGTGCTGCAGCATTCTCTGCTCTCTCTGAGTCTCCTTCATTCTCCAAAATATTTCCTCTTTTATAGGACTCCAGAAACTTATCAAGACCCACCCAAACGGGTGGAGTCATGTCATCACCTAATCCAGCTTGATTAATCACATCTCCAGGGAGATGATTTGATTACAGTTTCAAACATACAGTATTGAATAGGGGTTATTCTGCCTTTATGAGATGGGATTTATGTTAAAACATGGCTTTTCTAGGGGACATATATCCTTTCAAACCAGCACACTGCCCATGACAAAAACAAAAAACAAAACAAAACAAAAAAGCCACAACATTCCCAACTATCTCCCTATGGTTGACATTTTGCATTACTTGTGGTGCCTTTGCTAAAATGGATAAAAATAATATTAAAAATGTGCTACTAACTATAGCTCATGGTTTACATTAGGTGTATTTTCCCCATTTACCACCCTATTATTAACACCTTATATTAGTGCTGTACATTTGTTATAATGCATAAAAGAACATTTTTATACTTGTATTATAAATAATACTCCATCTTCTACAATGGGGTTCACTATGTTGTACAGTCCTATGTTTTATCTTTTCATTTTTATTTTAGTAAGTATCTACAGCCTAAATTTTCGCTTTTAATCACATTCACCTATATATTTCAGTGCTGTTGATTACATTCACAATAATATGCTACCATCACCATCACTGATTTCCAAATTCTTACCAGAAGCTTAAGTAGAAATTCTGTACAAGTGAAGCATCAACACCCTATTCCCTACAACCAGACCAGCCCCTGGTAACCTATATTCTAGATTCTAACTCTGAGTTTGCTTATTAAAATTAGTTCTTATCAGTGAGATCATACAATATTTTTACTTTTGTGTTTGGCTTATTTCACTGAGCAAAATGTCCTCAAGGTTCATCAATGTTGTAGCATGCATCAGGTCTTCATACTTTTACAGCCAAATAATATTAAGTTGCATTATTTTGTTTCTCCATTCATGAACTGATGAACACCTGGGTTGCTTCCATCTTTTGGCAATTGTGAATAATGCCACTATGAACATCAGTTTGCAAATACCTGCTTGAGTTCCTGCTTTCAATTCTCCTAGTAGCTGAATTGTTGGGTCATTTGGAAATTCTACACTTAGCTTTCTGAGGAACTGCCAAACTGTCCTCACAGTGGCTGCACCATTTTGCATTGCCACCAGCAAAGAATGAGTGTTCCTATTTCTCCATCTCCTCCCTAACAGTTGCAATTTTCTGTTTTTTTAAATAGTGGTCATTATTGGTTGTGAATGATATTTTATTATGGATTTGATTTTCATTTCCCTAACAGCTAATGATGTTGAGCATCTTTTCATGTTCTTTTCGGCCATTTGAGTATCTTCTTTGAAGAGTTATTCCTTTCAGTCTTTTGCCCATTTTTAAATTGGGTTGTTTGTCTTTTTGCTGTGAAGTTGAAGGATTTCTTTATATGTTCTGGATATTAAACCTTTATTGGATATGTGGTTTCCAAATATTTTCTCCTACTGTGTAGGTTGTCATTTTACTCTCACGACAGAGTCCTTTGATGCACAAAAGTTTTTAATTCTGATGAGACCTCATTGGTCTTCTTTTGATACCTATACTTTGATTGTAAAGTTGAAGAAACCATTGGTTAACACAAACTCCTAAAGATGCTTCCCTACATATTTTTCTAGGAATTTGCTAGTACTGGCTCTCATACTTAGGTCCTTCGTCCATTTTGAGTTGATTTTTGTTTAAAGTTGTTTTTTTTTTTTTTGAAAGTGGACATCCAGTTTTTCCAGCACACTCTGTTGAAGAGACTATTCTTTTTCAATTGAGTGGCCGTTGCCCCCTTGTCAGAAATCAGTTGGCTGTAAATATGCAGGTTGATTACCAAGCTCTCAATTTAATTCCATTGGCCTATATGTCTGTCCTTGTGCCAGTTGCATGGTGTTTTTTTTGTTTGTTTGTTTACGCATGGGCAAGCACTGGGAATTGAACCCGGGTCTCCAGCATGGCAGGCAAGAACTCTGCCTGCTGAGCCACCATGGCCCACTCAGTTGCATGGTGTTTTGATTACAGTTTTAAGATGGAGATCTGTGAGTCCTCCAACTCTGGTCTTCCATTTCAAGATAGCTTTGTCTATTTGGGGTCCGTTATCCTTCCATATTAAGTTGATGATTGGCTTTTCCATTTCTTCAAAGGTTGTTGCAATTTTGTTTGTGTTAATGTTAAATCTGTATACTGCTTTGGGTAGATTGACATCCTTACAATATTTAATTTTCCAATCTGTGAACATAGAATGTTCTTCCTTTTATTTGGATTTTTTTTTTTTTTTGGCATAGGCAGGCTCCAGGAATCAAACTCAGGTCTCTGCCATGGCAGGCCAGATTTTTGTCACTGAGTCACCATTGCACCACCCCCATTTATTTAGATTTTTTAATTTAGATTTATTTCTTTCAGTAATGTTTTGTAGTTTTTATTTAGAGTTATTTCTTTCAGTAATGCTTTGTAGTTTTCTGTGCACAGGTCTTATACATCTTTGATTAGATTTCTCCCTAGCTATTTGTATCATTTAGTTGCTATTGTTAATGGCAGTTTTTCTGGATTTCTCCTGTTGATTGTTTATTGCTTGTGTATATAAATACTGCTGATTTTGGGATGTTACCTATCACTTTACTGAATTCATTTATTAGCTCTAGGAGTTTTGTTGTGGATTTTTCAGGATTTTCTGTATAGCAGATCATGTCATCTCTGAATAAGGAAATTTTACTGCTTCCAAATTTGATGTATTTTTTTTTCCTTCTTAATTGCTCTGGCAATTAAGTGTAATATTGAATTTGGAATTCAATATTTGAATAATTCCATTATTGAATAATAATGGTGACAGTGAGCATTCTTGTGCTGTTCATGATCTTAGAGGAAATCTTTGTCTTTCACCTCTAAGTAGGATGTTAGCTGTGGGTTTTCATACATTTGATTTATCATATTAAGGAAGTTTCTTGCTATTTGTAGTGTTCTAATTTGTTTTTATCAAGAAGGGGTGCAAGATTTTGCCGAGTGCCTCTTCTATGTCAATTGAGAGGGATCATGTGTTTTTCTCCCTTCATTTTGTTAATATAATATATTACATTAATTGATTTTCTTACATTGAACCAATCTTGCATACTTTGGTAAATCACACATGATCATGCTGTTTAATTCTTTTTCTTTTTCTTTTTTTTGCATGGGCAGGCACTGGGAAATGAATAATCCCTTTAATATGCGATTGGATTTAATCTGCTAGAATTTTGTTGAAGACTTTTGCATCTATATTTATAACAGATATTAGTTTGTACATTTCTTTTTTTGTGGCATCTTTATTCGGCTTTGCTATGAGCATCATGTTGACTTCATAGAACGAATTAGGGAGTGTTCTCTCCTCTCCAATTTTTAGAAGAATTTAAGCAGAATTAGAGTTAAGATTTTTTGGAATGTTTGGTAGAATTTTCCTCTGAAGCCATTTGGTCTTGGGCTTTTCTTTGTTGAGAGGTTTTGATTTCTCATTCAATGTCTTTACTAACAATTGGTTTGTTGAGACCTTACATTTCTTCTTGAGTCAATGTAAGTAGTTTATGTGTTTCTAAGAATTTGTCTGTTGCCATCTAGGTCATCTAATTTGTTGACTCAACAAATTGTATCCTCTTGTAGTCCTTTTTATTTCAATGGGGTTAGTAGTAATGTTCCACTTTTCATTTCTGATTTTAGCTATTTGTGTCCTCTGTCTTCTTTTCTTTATCAGCCTAGCTAAAGGTTTTCAATTTTATTTATCTCTTCAATTAACCAACTTTTGCTTTTGTTGATTATCTCTATTGTGCTTTTTTCCCTATTTCTTTTATTTCTGCTCTGGTCTTTGATATTTCCTTCCTGTTGTTTGCTTTGAGTTTAGTTTGCTTCTCTTTTTCCAGTTCTTCCAGGTTTAGGGTTGTATCTCTGATTTGAAGTCTTTCTTCTTTATACATGTAAGCATTTAAAGTTATGAATTTTCCTCTCATCACTGTCTTATTCACTTATGTGAATCCCATAAGTTTTGGTATGTTATATTTTCATTTTCATTCACCTTAAGATATTTCCTAAGTTCTCTTGTGATTTCTTCTTTAACCCATTGGTTGTTAAAGTATGTTGTTTGCTTCCCAGAAATCTGTGAATTTCCATTTCTCTTCTGTTATTGATTTCTAGCTTCATTCTGTTGTGTTCAGAGAATATACCTGGTATGATTTTAATATTTTTGAATTTACAGAGACTTGTTTTGGTCTACCATATGATCTATTCTAGAGAATGATCAATGTACACTTAAAAAGAATATGTCTTCTCTTTTTGTTGGGTGATGTGTTCTATATATTTCTGTCAGTTCTAGTTGATTTAGAGTATTTCCTAATTGATCTTCTGAGCAGATTTTCTATCCATTATTGAAACTAGTATATTAAATTATCCTACTTTTAATATAGAATAGTCAATTTCTCCCTTCAAAATCTGTCAGCATTTGCTACACACGTTTTGGGGCTCTGCTGTTAGGTGAATGTATATTTATAACTGTTATGTCTTCTGTTTAACATCCTTGTTATACGTGTATGATGACCATCTTTGCCCTCATAACTGGCTTTTTACTTAAAATCTATTTTTACTGATATTAGTGTATCTACTTTACCCCTCTTTTGGTTTCTACTTGCCTGGTATATTTTTCCCATCCGTTCACTTTCAACTACTTCTATCTTTGATTTTAAGGTGATTCTTTTGCAGATAGCACAAAGTTTGTCCATATTTTTTCTTATCTATTCTGACAATCTCTGCCTTTGGACTGGAGGGTTTAATCAATTTATATTTAAAATTAACTACTGATAATTCAGGACTTTCTTCTGCCTTTTTGCTAATTTAGACTTTATATGTCTTATACCTTTCTTTGTCTTTTCAGTCTTCCATTAGTATCTTCTTTTATGCATAATTTTATTTTTTGTGTTGTGCCATATTCAGTACCTTCTCTTTTTAATTTGGGTATATTTATCATCTGTAATCTTTGCACTTACTAAGGTTAAAAGCTAACATCCTAAATATATAACAATCATTTTGGTTTGATACCAACTTAACTTCAATAGCATACGCATATACTTTTCCTATATTCCTCTATTACCCCACCTTTTTTTTTGGCACTTGTTACTACTTACATCTTTATAAATTATACGTCCAAAACCATAGATTTATCATTACTTTTTATGCATTTGCATTTGCCCACATAGGAATTAAGAAGTGGAATTACATACCAAACAATATACAACAATAATACTGGCATTTATAGTTACTTCAATGGTAGCCTTTACTTCAGGTCTTTATTTCTTTATGCCACTTGGAACCACTGTGCTGTGTCTTTTCCTTTCAGTCTGAAGAACTCCCTTTAGAATTGCTTGTACAGTAGATCTAGGGTGATGAAATCCCTCATTTTTGTTTATCTAAGAATGTCTTAATCTCTCTCTCTCTTCCTCATATTTGAAAGAAATTCTCAATAGAAATTTCTAGATTGGCAGTTATTTTACTTCAGGCTCCTTCTTGCCTCCAGGGATTCTGATGAGATCTTAGCACCCAATCTAATTGGGACTCTCTTGTGCATAACATCTTTCTTTTCTCTTGCAGTTTGCAGAACTCTCTTCTTGTTCTTTGCATTTGATAGCGTGATCAATATATGATAAGATGTATTTTTCTTCATGTTTAACCCCTGCTTTTCTTGCGTGTGTATATTCATGTCAATTGCTAAGTTTGGGATATTCTCTGTCATTATTTCTTTGACTACTCATTCTATCCTTTACTCTCTTTCTTTTCCCTCTGGGATTCTAATAATGTGTGTACTGGTGCATCTTGACTGTGTCCCACAGAGGTCTTAGATATTTTCACTTTTAACATTTCTTTTCCTCTTTCTGCTGCACAGCTTGACTCATTTTAAGTGTGTTGTCTTCCACTTCTCTGATTCTTTCTTCTGCCAGTACCAATCTTCTCCTGAAACCCTTCTGGGCATTTTTCATTTCAACTATTGTGATCTTCAACAACAATAGTTCTGAGAGGTCTTTCCTAAGTCAGTCTTTCCTTGCCAAAACTGGGCCAGGTTGTGCAGATCAGCTCTGGAAAGGAGCTCAGGAAGGCTCTAAGAGCTTCTTCCAGGGCTTCCCACAGCTGAGTTTTCTTGGCCTTCCTAGAAAACACAACATTCAACTAACCATCCTCCCACAACCCTGAGGAAATATAGTATATTTAAGTCTCCTCTGCATGGTCTTTGATCATGGCTGCTTGAATCAGTGGCATCTTTAGAGCTGGGTCCATAGCTATCCAAAGTCACTACCCAAAAGCCTTGATCCATGATTGACTTTGCCCAGCCCTGATGTTGGGGAAGAGGATTTTAATGTTATTTTTTTGTCACCAGCAAGCCAAGGGTAGGCCCCGTGGCAGCATGCTACAAGAACGGGGGTGGGTGCTGGTAGTTGCTGAATGGAGAAAGCAATGTACTATTCTTTACTATCATTTATCAGCCTCTTTCTTTCTCTCTTCCCTGGATGGTGTATAGTGTTCTTTTGACCTCCAAAGTTTCAAAAGAGTTGTTTTCATACAGTTCCTTCCTGTTAATAGTTGTTCTGGTGGAAATATTGAGTCCTGGAGCTCCCTACTCTGCCATCTTTCCACAATCCTCCTCAGTCATATTGGCTTTAAAATTTAGGTGGTAGAATCATAAAAATTGAAGAGGAAATAGAGTGTTTGTCCCAACAAGGATCTATTTATATTCTTTTTGCTCATTTTTTAAGCATTATAAATATACCATTTAACATATTTGGACTTTACCCACTTATATCATCCCTTGATCTCCCAAGGCAAGGGCATGGGATGGTGGAAGGGGACTAGTTTGGGAAGGGGTCTTGAGCTCTCTCTAGAGCCACTAATTAGTTCCATCACGCTGCCATAACATCTTGCAACAGAAGGTTGAAAACAGAAACAACATTGTTTTACCTACAAATTTACTTTTACATTTCCTTGCAACTCAGCATCTTGAGCCCTGAATTTGTGGAGGAGAAAAATATAACCAATATTTGAGACTTATTTTGATCTAGGGTCAGCATTAGTTATTTTGGGGCATTCATTCACTCAATGAATTTTATTAAGCAAGTATTGTGCTTAATAAAATATTAATATTATTGAGTAACTATTACAAAGTCACTATGCTAATCAGTGAATATGTAATAATGGACAAGACAGACATGGTCCCTGGTAGTCTATTATAGAAATCTGAATCTCTAACTATACAAATAAATTACATAATTAGATATTGTGAATAAGCATTAAGAAGAAAAACATGCAAATGAAGTGTGGTAGAGAATGAAACAGAGTTATGGAAAGCCTTTTTAAGGCATTGACATTGATGCTGAGACCTAAGAGATGGAAAGGAGTGAGGCTCGTAAAGAGATGTGGAGTAGCCAAGGGCACTTTCTTAAACAGAAGTCCTGAGGCAAAGGCACTGAAAGCCAAGGAACTTGTTGAAGCGGAGTGATTGAGACTGACAAGAGACAAGGATGGCAAGATGGATAGAGTTTAGATCCTGCAGGACCTTACAAGGACACAAGCAGGAGTTCTGAATTGTGCAGATTGTGGATGAGCTAGGGATAGAGCCAGAAGCAGGGCATCTGGTTAGTAGCTCACTTGCTCCCCTGCGCAACCTGTATTTTTGTACAAACTTTGAATGCTGAATTTTTCCAATCTGCTATAATTCTTTCTACATGCTTCATTACTTGACTCTGAGCTTATTCAGGTCAAAGGTTGTATTTTAGAATTTATCTAGCATCTAGTAGATAGGTGCTAAGTAAATATTTGTGGAATATATGGATGTTTGCATTCTCAATTAGCTTGAGGTTCAGTAGTTGCATCTCCCCAGTATCTACAAGAGTCCCATATATTGGGTACATGTGGAAGTTTAATTTAAGAGCTCAGCAGAAGGGCCAAATGTAAAAGAATGTTTTATCTGATATTTTCTCTTATTCTACCATATAATTGTACCTGAATAGAGTTAGGAACATTTTTTCTATGAATTATTCATTTCAGCACATACCTTGTAAAATATCTAATGTCTCTAACCTTTTGGAGCTGTGGGCCTCCCCAATCAGTATTTAAAGTAAAATCTCTGTAGTAGCACTTTACCATTTTACCCCCTCAGCTGTTTTTCAGTTCTTAGCTCATGTGAATAAGGAGGCCAAAATGCTCTTCTGGGAACACACAGCATGGATATATATATATATTTTTTTACAATCGCTGCAGAATTGTTTTGAATACACTTCGGCCATGAGGTTAAAGCTCTCCACAAGGAATACTTTAGCAATAATTCTGCTGCCCTCTAGCCGAGCACTGAAATCCCTCTGGAATGCTGGTATTACCCTTCAAGAATGGTTCTGAAATGACTTTACTCACTTCCCCCATCCTTTCTATTCCTATTGAAATTCTTCCAGAATGCTAACAGTAACCTTCAGCCAGATGCCCAAACAACTTTTATGTTCCAAGGTTTCTGTAACAATTCATCACACAATGCAATGCAAGCTTACTTTTTGGAGAAAAGGTCTGATAGTCGCAGCTGGTCAAAACTGAACATGCAGATTCCCTGCGGTTAACTTGTTTCAGTTTTACTGGCAACTCGGATACATTATTTAAAGGATTTGTGAAAGTACCAGCATGCACATGCAGATGAAAGGGTTGAATTTCCCTTTTATCACTACACCACTACTACTACTACAATTATTCATCTTTTTGCCAATTGGTATTTTCAGAGAAATTGACTCCAACATGTGTATTGAATAAAAGTCAGTGAACTTGGTCGTAAGCAAATGTATTCTTGTAACCTGGCCCTAAGCCTGAAAAACACAGAAATCATATTTCCAGAATTCAAAGTGTGGTGCTAGGTATTTCCCCCATTATTAATCTATTCATGAACAAATATTTGTTAAGCACCTGTTGTATGCCAATGCTGTGCACATGAGAAATTCATCAGTGGAACAGAAATGCATGGACCTGCCTTCATGAATCTTACTATCTCACAGGGGCTGCACTGTTATCTATAATTCAATTTGGAGACAAATCAGGATCAATGGTTTTCTTTTGATTTTCATATGACCAAATGCATAAAATCTATGTGATCGGAGCCCTCTTCGCAAAATGACAGTTCTTAGGGAAATGGTAGACCCAGGCTGTCTGACATCCTTGCCACTTCATGTAGGTCGCTACTGAGCATTTGAAATGTGGAGTCAAATTGAGATATGCAATAAGTGTTAAATACTCATTAATAGTTTTTGTATTGCTTATATGTTGAAATAATAATATATTAGATATATTGGGTTAAATAACATATATTGTTAGAATGCATTTCACCTTTTTCTTTTTAATGTGGTGACTAGAAAATTACAAATTACTTATGTGGCTTGCATTATCTATCTATTGGACAGCACAGTTCTAAAGATTTAGATATTTTTCCTAAATAGTAATAATAGGTTCTTGTGTCTTTATAAATAAAGTCATAGCTTCCCTCATTAGTAATTATAATCTACTTGAACATGTAAATTTTCCCAAATTAGATCACACCTTCCCATTTTGCAGTTCCTTTTCTCTCGCTTACCAAGATCTAGACTCCACTCCTGGGGTTTCTGATTTAAATGGTCTGGAATAGGGCTTGGGCATCAGAATTTCTTACAAGCTCCTCAGGTAATTTTTGTTGAGAACCCTCCTTTTGTCTGTTATTTAAGTCTCCCATCCCTTCTTTTAGAAATCAAACATCTCGTTTACTTATCAATCACAATGGGACCAGAATATGCTTTAAATTAAAGGGGAGAAGGTTACATATTATGAGGATGACTTTCTATTTTTGCTGTAGAAGATGAGAGTATCATAGCCCATAAAGGTTGTGCAGACCAGCACTAAGGAAAACCATTGGACAGAATTTGTAGACATATGACAGAAACTTCCCAGAAAACACTGGACACATTTCTTTTTTTTTACATGGGCAGGCACCGGGAAACGAACCCGGGTCCTCTGGCATTGCAGGCAAGCACTCCTACCTGTTGAGCCACCGTGGCCCACCCTGGACACATTTCTTTAAAGTAATTTGTTTTTAAATTTTTTTCCCTATATGTATGTGTATGTACTCATATGTATAAAAATGCACATGATTTATGAAGGTCATGTCATTTTTAGTGTATTGTTTTCTCTTCTTTCCCTTTTTGTTGTACCCTTCCTCCAGCCCCCTTAAATTCTTCCCCACCCCTTAGGCCATAAAGCTGCCTGTTTTAGCAATTCACATACAGCCTTGCATATTTTTGCACTTTCATATAATAATATGAAAATTATTTATATGCACACACATATAAAAACACATATACATATTGATGTTTTAGAAGAATTGTCTCTTTTTTAAAAAATATGCTCACATATTTACATCCATAGCTTGTCTTTCTCACCGATCATGTATTGCATCCAAGTGCATTTCTTATTCATTCTTTTCAATATCTGTATATCCATGAAAATATATACTATAATTTAGTCAACTCTTTCTCTATTGATGGTCATGCTCTTTGTTTCTAGTTCTTTTCCTGCCAAACAAATGCTATATAAATATTCTTCCATACTGATGCTTATATTTCTAAAATTTTTTGCATATATTTGTGTTTGTGTTTAATTTTAATCTATTTTTAAAAGACTGACTTCCCAAAATGCTATAATAATTCACATTTTTTCAGGTACTTTGTTTGAATCACGTGCCCCACAGAAGATATGTTCAAGCCTTAATCCACATTCCAGTGAATCAATTTATAATAAAAATTTTAAAGATATTATTATTAATTAAGGTGTGGCCAAATTGGATCAAGTGCCTTAATCTGTATGACTGGAGTCCTTATAAAGAGAGAATATTCAAATGTAATCAGAAGAAGAAGCAAGAAGCCAAAGCCAGAGGAAGCTGGACAGGAGAGAGAGATTGAGAGATACATGACAGAGGACTGACACTGCCAGAACTTTACTGACCTAAGAAGAAGGCACAGCCTTCCCAACATCTTAATTTTGGGTAACTCGCCTTTAAAACTGTGAGACTTTAAATGCTTGCTGCTTAAGCCAACCCATTGTGAAATATTTGTCATAAAAGCCTTGGCAAACTTAGATATTTGCAAATAGCGTCCTCCTGCATCTTGACAGAAAAGTTTTCCAGCATAATGTGTCAAAGTGTTATCTTATTCTTACTTTAACTTGCAATTCCCTGACCAGTTTGGTGATTTTTACTGTGTTGCCTGACCATTTGAACTGGCTCTTCTGTGAATTGCTTCTTATGTCCTTTGTCTGTATTCTATGCATTCTATATTACCTTCCTGTTGATTTGCAGGACTTTATATAATATAGTTATGACACTTCCGTTTGTTCTCTGCTTTGCAAATCTGCATCCCCTCCACCACCTATTTCTTGTCTATTGACTTTGTTTATGGTATATTTGTTACCCTCCATTTAAAATTTTTATGCAATCAAATACATGTATCTTTTCCTTTGTAACTTCTGGATTTCTAGTCTTGATTAAGGTGTTTTCTGCCTCTATATTGTACATGTCACCCTTTCATTTCCTCCCAAGAATATAATTTCTTACAGTTACTTCGTTTTTTCCTATCCTATCACCTTAAGTTGAGATAACAAAGAGCTTTCTTTTTTCAATTGTATTTGATGTAGTATTCTAATTTCATCAGATAGTATAATTCACAACGAATCTTTATTCAAAGAATACTCAACCCTTTGTTTTGTGGTCTTCTATACATAAAATCCAGTAAAATCATCATAGAATGTTTCAGAAAATTTCAGTTTTATATTTTGAAATATATGCACAGTGCTGACTTTGCTGAAAGATACAGAAGTGATAGTCTCTCAAAGAACATGTTGTATTGTCTATCAAAACAGAACAAACTGACTTCAATTAGAGATATGTATGAAGCTGATCTGGTTGGGATGAAGATAAATTATAATACAGGATAAAAGATGATATTGTCTGTATTCTAAAACTTCACCTTCTGTGTGAGACCAAAAGAAGAGAGCTTTATTTTTCCAAAATTTAAGTTTTCTGTAGCACACAATCTAACTTAATCTGTTAGGTCAGTTCATTTAAGCAAACTAAGTATATGGAACCTAGAATAGGGAATGGGGTTTTATAATTTAGTACAGCTTAATGTCATACCCTGATACATTTAGAGTATGTTAGGCAGATAATTAAGTGTTTTTAGAGTCCTTTGAGGATTAGAGAAAAATGTGGATCTATTAAACTCTCTCACCTGGGAAACTCCTGATGCTTTCTCAAGCAGTAGGGACTCCCAAGTCAATAAGCCAAGTCCTCGATCTTGAGGCTTGCTATTAGGAAATTTATTTCTGTAATGGAGAAGCTAAGCCTACCTATAAATATGCCTAGCAGTTACTTCCAGAGAGCCTCTTTTGTTGCTCAGATGTGGCCTCTCTCTCTAAGTCCAATGCTGCAAATAGTTTCATTATTCTGTTCCGTATGTGAACATAACTTCAAGGGTGTAAGTTTCCCTGGCAACATGGGACGTGACTACCAGGGATGAGCCTGGCCTTGGCATTGTGGATTGACAAGTCTTCTTGACCAAAAGGGAGAAAAGAAATGTAATAAAATTAGGTTTCAGTGACTAAGAGATTTCAAATAGAGTCAAAAGGCTACTCTGGAAGTTACTCTTTTGTAAGCTTCAGCTAGATATTGCAAAATGCCATGGTACGTGAAGCACCAACCAACGATATTCCTGAAAACCCTAAAGAATACCCAGAGCTCTAGCTGAAACTCTATAGAAATTTCACTCACTAAATTTATTTTTCAGATACTTAATACCTCCAGATTGTTCTTATGGCAGATAAGCCTCGAAACCCAGAGGTGCACCACTCTCTCCAAGAACATCAACTAAGTGCATCATCCCCTTACCCCATAATGTCAATACCCCTTTTCAACATGAAGAAATTAGTGTGGTCATTGCTTAAAGATTGGGAAAAGGATCAAATGAGAAGGAGGAGCAGTAACAGAGAAGATAGGATTTAACAAATGATTATGACTACTGATCATTATATTGATATTTATTTTTAGTCTCCAGTGTCTTGGAGCAGCTAGAAGAGGCATGTTTAATGTTTCAATGATTTGTGCTTCAATTCTTATTTTTCTAAACTGGAGACTTGATACCTATTGCAAAGCATTGTAGCATAGTGTTTTAAGAATATGGGATTTGAGTTGGGAAAATATTAATTAACCCCTCAACTGAACCACTACATATAGCTGTGCGACTTCGAGCAAGTTATGTCAGGATGAACTAAAATTTCAGTTTTGCTTTGGGATTCAGCTCTAAACTACTGTTTGGCTTCAGCTTTGGCCTTAGATAGTATAATTTCGATGCCACTTTTTTTTGACATTTTTTTTTTATTTAAGAAAATAGCAATACTCTTAGAACCACCAACAATGGATATCTTAGTTAGCTTAAACATAGGCATATTTAAATAAATTATCCGTATAATCATTGTAAAGCCCGTGTTTGCACAGTAAATTTCATAAAACCATTTAAAATTAAGGCAACAAGGAAAAAAATCTACGCATTCAGATAGCAAAGTTCTTAAATTCTAAGTATTAAACACTAACTTAGGTAGCATTCGATCAGCTGGCAAAACTGTGAATGTTCTCAAAATATCAAGTAGGAAGTTCTTACAAATATCTGCATTGCTGTAGTAATGACCTATGTTACTAAATATTTTCATGATTTCACAAAATATGAAGATACAAATATTTTTACAGTTAACATATGGAAATCTTAATTACCTAGAATGGAAATCTTAACCATCCTAATATAGATATCTAAGTTAGCTTATCAATAGACATATTAAAATATATATATATCTAAGTAATCATCATAAGCCTCAGTTCTACTTTTGATCCTTGAAATTGTACCTGATGAAATAAGTGACCATTATATCTAGTCAGCATAGCAATATTATTTACATGAGCAAGAATGTCATTCAGCTGTAATGCTAGTTTATGTGTTAGTTTGGATTATTATTCAGAAATTATTCCTTTTCTTCTCCATGTGTATGGAATATATTTCCCCCCCCCCATTGATGTTGGGTTTGACCATGAGATATGATATGGACAATGGGGTGTTAGTGGTTGAGATGCAAGCAAAAGTTTAGAATGTGTTTGTATGATTGGGCTTGCCATCTTGCACCTCTGCTCTTGCTATAAGAACATCCAAACCTAAGCAGCTGCTTCTCCATTACAATGTGCTTGTGCAGAGCTCACCCAAGCCCAGCTACAGTGGGGAGCCAAACTCAACTAGTCCTGTATCTTGAATCATGGTCAGCCAGCCTGGGTCAGATGGCCCTCAGCTGACCTACAGATATATGAGCAAGAATAAATTATGTGGTTTTAAGCCACTGAATCTTGGGGTGCTTTGATTACATAGCATAGCAAAATCTAATATAGTCTCTGAATATGCTCTTTCAAATATAGGTAGACAGTTGAGATGTAACTGTGAATGCAATTTTTCTTGAGAACTTTATATCAATAAATTTCATCATTCAGTTGATATATAAATGTTCATTATTGATATACAAATGACACAATACTTAATAATGATTATTAAAGCTGTGATTTTGTGTGTAGAAATAACTTTTTAGAATTTTCAAATATTTTTTTAAAAGACCTTTAAAAAGTTTAAATAGGTTACTGTTTGACAGTATGAATATTAAGAGAGTTCATTCAAAAAGAATTTTAGGAAAAATTACACATTCTTTGAGTCAAAAGTGCTTATAAAAATTAGAATAATAATACAAGGTCAAATAATATAAATTAGTTAGAATCATAATTCCAGTCTTTGTAGAATTGTTTGGCACCCAACTTTTCATAGGTTAAATAATCATTGAATACTGATTTAATTCCAGAGAATTCATTGAAAAGTGGTAATCACAGAGTGGCTTGAGCTATGATGATATCTCATAAGATGTTTGTTATCATCATCTTCATCATCATAATCTTCATAAACATTATGTTAATTAGGGTACTTTGGTTGAAACCTTGGTTGAAAGTAATAGGAACAGATTCTGGCTGCTTAAGCAAAAAGGGTTATTGAAAGGGTTATTAGAAGGATATTAGCTGGATCATGGGTTGACCAAGAGATTCAGATTTAGGTATTAAAGGAGACTTGGCTATTCAATTTGGAGGTAACTTTAGAGAGTTTAGGAAGAAAAAATTTCCCACTGGTCTTTCTAAAGTGCTTCTCTTGGAATGAATGAGTACAAACCATTTTCAATTTTGTTCTTTACTTTTTTCAGGACTCATGGTTCAGGCAGAGGACATCTGAATAGCCTAGCCAAGAGATGACACAGAAACAATGCATGACCACTGGGAAACCATCATTCCCCCCAAGGCTATCAGGAAACCACTACCAGAGAAGGTGGATTGGATACTAGGCAGCCAAAGAATGTCATCTTACAGTATCTTTGTAATTGTTATGAATACAACTTTCCATCATTATCTTTATTCTCTGTTGCTGGAAGGTAGAAGAAGTAAATCTATTCCTGAGACCCATTTATGAAGTATGATATGAATTCTTAGGACTAGGATGGAATTTATGACTGTGTATGACTCAAATACTGAAGAGTCTCTGGACTGAAGTAGAGATATTTCTGATATGGGCCAATTTGGAACACTGTCCATGTGTGAGAAGACATTAAAAATTAGGACAGTCTTTACTAATAGAGAATGGTTTGTCAGAATATAAACCTGGGCTTCTCTAAGAGAATTTTATAGCTTCTTCTGGAGTTTTCTGCTAGCAGGATGAGAAGATTCCCCTTTCTTTCTGTTTGTGCACAGTCTGTTTAATTTACCTCGTCCCCAGCCAATGTTGCTGTGTTAGTATCTTATATTCTTTCTTCCCAATATTAAAAAAAAATCACTTCAATTTTCTGATCTCTCTGTTATCTTTCACTGTTACTTAAGGAGTCAGTTACTACATCCCATCAATTACTATATCCCATGTACTTCAGATATGACTGTAAAAATGATGCCCACTCTTTGGAGCTTAATAGGGAAAGCAGACTAAATAAATAGTTATGAAAATAATCACATTCATGATAAAAGTGCCTTGAAGGAGTCATGCAGTGTGTCATGGCAGTGTATATATAATGGGGCCTAATTTAAACGTGGCAATGGGTCAGAGATGACTTCCATCAGGACTGGAGTTTAAGCTGACACATAAAGATTGAGTAGGAGTTAGCTAGGTGAAGGGGGGTGGACTGGAGGGGGTAGGATTTGGGAGCAGGAGCAAGTATGAAGGCCAGGAGGTAGAAAGGAGCTCAGTGCGCTGGAGAAATCTGAAGACCAGTGTTCCTGGATTGCAGTGAGTGGGAGAGATTGGTGAAAGAAGAGATTCCCTCTCTTTCTCCAATGCTAAGGCCAAAAACTTAGAATAATTGAAGAAATTCTGTCTTATCAAATGGGCCAATGTTGACAATATTTAGGGGAGGGAGTGGAAGGGATAAATAGAAATATTGAAAGGAGGGATCCTGGTTTTTTTGTGCATGCTCCATGGAAGTTTTGGAAAACCAGAACTCTGCCTGTTTAATTTCAACTCAGTGTTCCACCTCCTAAGATGAGTAACTAACCAGAGATGCAAATAATGTCCAATGTTTGAGTCATCTTCACCCTTTCAAAACCCATTTGAAGAGCAGTCAATTTTTCCCTCTGTTGAATTCTTGGACTTTTTCAGAAAAGCAAATCAGGCTGAGCAGTGAGCCCTGCATGTGCACACATTCCCTCTGGCCTGGTGTTTCCAGTTCACCAGGCCAACTCTCACTTGTCATATTGAATCCTCTATTACAACAAAATATTATTTTAAAGCTGCACTAACAGTAATTTAGGAGCAATTGAGTTTTATCAACTAACACAAACTGTGGGATTTCTAACTTGGATTTTAGCTGGTATTTTAATGAAGTGTGCGTTAACAACCCCAAATCTTCTGTCAGTGCAGCAGCTGAGTTGCATATACAGACCTTTGATGGAGGGGACCTGTATTAGCACTCAGAGGCTTCAGCCTCATGTGTTGGCTCACACATCCACACTTCACAGATCTGTCTACCAGGTCCGTTTATTTTCCCCTTCTCCTAATGAATATTCTGTTAGATCCTACATTTGTCCTTATTTAAAATTTTGAAATTAAAGGTGATTGTTCCCATGTGCACATTTTAATAACAGATGTTTGAGGAGGAGTAATGATGACTTAAATTTTCTCTTTGCTCAACTGTCTCATTTCATTCTAAGATACTAAAAGGACATGTGGTCCAACGTGTTAAAACTATCTGGTGAGAAGTAGGGGATTGAGGAGAGAGAACAATAAAAGAAAGGAGAAAAGAATGCTCCCTTATTTGAAATGAATACTTTTAGTGGAATATATATCTGGAGGAATAAGAGTGATTCCCTTTTAAAAAGAGAACCGTGTGAGTGTTGGTCAAAGACTTTTTCAGTTGAACATGATTCAAAGAATAAAATTTACTTAAAACTCTTAGATAACTAAAGCTAAGTTTGTACCTGTTAGCATGACAGAGCTGAGGCTTGTAAAATATGCAAAGTGTGCTCCTATCAGAACAAAACTTCATCATGTAGTTTAAGCTTTGTGGACAGATTTTACTTAGTCTACAATTTAAAGAGAAAACCTATTATTTTTTAACTTTCCATCTGTTCTTCCTATCTTGAGCAATGCCAGAAAATGTCAGTGGATGTCATTTAACCAAAGAAGATAATGTAGTTGTCTAATTTCTGGTGGGTCTTAGTCCATGAAGAAAAACTGCCTCATGGCTTTTTTTTTTTTTTTTGATGCCCAGGGGAAGCTGTTCTGTTCAGCATTTATGCTTACACAACTTGGAAGTGTGAGGAAGTTATCCATGGGGCTACCCTTGACAAATAGGTAATGGGAACTGATGAATAAATGCTTCCTACTTTCAACACTTTGGCTAATAGGTTTGAGATACATTTTATAAGAATCATCAGATGGTACCACCAAATTGAGAACCAGTAGCTTATAATGGTGGCCAATACAAAAATGCATACTTGTGTGGACTTTTCTTCCTTCCTTAATACTCACTCCTGATCCCTGGGATTATATTCTGAATAAAATACCTGTCTCAGGCTATGTTTCAGGGAACCTCAGGCTAAGACAGTTGGTTTCCAGAATGCACACCCTAAAGATAGGACTTTAGAACTGGAGCCCTTGCCAGTCAGACTATAGCAAGAACGCCTTTGCTGATTGGAATGAGGTGGTTATAATATAACCTCTAGCATGTTGTCATATCACAATTACTAAAATACTCATTGATGGTGGATTAACATCTGCCAGTTTTGGCTATTATTGATGGACAGAAACATAAGTACCATTTGTGGAAGTAGACCTTATGTTGGAACAGAGAGGAGAATTAAAACCGAAGGCTGGAATGTAGAAAATTTATTGACATAGGAGCATTCACCCATGGTTTGAGGTCAGAGTAGTGGCAAGGACACCTGCAAATAGCATTGATTTGATACTGTATGGTTCCTTGATGTTTGGACATGGTGCTGGCTTAGAGTAAATGAGGTGGAGACTGGAGATGCATTGGCAGAATTTTGAGGAAGAGGTCAAAAGGCTCAGGGAGGCAAGAGTGTTAGAATGGATTTATTATGTGAGAGCAGACAACTAACCATCTGACTCTTTTCTGGGGATCCACAGAGGATAGTCCCTCCATTGAGACAGTGGAGAATTCCCTCATGAGAGGCCCTCTGATATCATTGACAGTCCCAGTGGTGGCATCATCTTTAGGCTGCATTGACAATAAAAGATGCAGAGGTGGGTGATAATATTTAATAATCAGAGACATGATTAATTATCCTAATGGGAGATGATATCAGAGAGGCTATCGAGTTGCCAGAACCCACAGAGATCTGTGATGATGGCTAATAGATCATGGAAGATAAATTGTTAGATGATAAGGTGGCAATGGACTTGTATATCAAAAATTGATAAGTGGTGATCAAAATCCTGACATTGTCCACTACAATGGAAAACATTGTTTCTAGCCATGACCATAGACATTTACACTTGGAGTTCTTTTAGTGGCCAGTTGGTTTTCCCTTGGAGGCATCCCATCTGTGAATTTTTCCTTTAAAAATGGAAAATCATAAAGGGAGATTATTTTGGGGAGACTTTATATAGTTTAGATAAATTATAAAATATAATCCATACAGATTGAAAATTTAATAGAATTGGCATCATCTGGGAGATGGTTAGAAATGACTAATCTGTATTTTACCAAGATCCCCCAGATTATTCAAGATCCATAAGCACTGCCTTAGAGGGTTTGACTATCTATAGCTGAGAGAGAGTGGGAAAGAGGAAGCATGGTGGGATAGACAGAGAGACAAAGAGAGATTGGGTTGACAGAGAGAATTTTTCAGCCATTGCATGGTGTGGGGTATCAGATGATGGCATGGCAGAGCAGAAACAAACACTGAGGAGATGCTACTGGCATCTCCTCCGAATGATAGAACAAGAAATTAAAATGGCCCAGACAGTGAAAGGTACAAATAGACAATTCAAAAAAAAGGAAATGTAAATATGTAATAAACATTGATAAAATTAAAGAAATTAAGAAACCCAAATTAAAAAGGTAAATGGATACCGTATTTTGACTAATAAATGATTCAAATAATGTTTAAAATAATGATTCTTAATGTAGGCAAGAATTTGGTAAGAAGGTTAGTCATACATTGCTGATGGGGCATACATTGTTTCTATATTTGGAAGATATTTGGAAGTTTATTAAAGTATGTATTGAGGAAGCTTATCTATGTTCAGGTCCTTTCTCCTTAATTTTGTATCTAGGAGTTTTCCCTAAGACGATTGTCTGAAACGTGAACAAGAAATGCACAAGTTTCATCATTGAAAACTTTTATTGAGTCTTTATTAGCAAAACAATGTGCTAAATTTTTTTACAGGGGTTAATTCAACCTTCAGAACAATCTAATGTTAAAAGTATTTTCATGATGTCCTTGTACAGAGAAGAAAATGAGGCTGGGCATATTTAGTCAAGTTCTCAGATTCACAAAGCTAGCAAGTAGAAAGACTATGATTCACCACAGGTCTGTTTAGGACATTAAAAAGATTATGTTCTATATAAACAATGGTATATTAAGCAACTGTTCAAAGTAATGTTTATAAAGATCACTGACACAAGGTTAAGCAAAAAAAGAAAAAGAATACCAAACTACATATTTTCAACTATGTAAAAAATTCAAAGGAAAAACACTAGATGGAAATATTACATATTAACAGCATCTAGGTGGTGAGATTAGAGTGATTGTGTTCTTATCTTTGATGACTATTCTGTACTTTTTATTTCTCTTTCTGGCCATAAACTGACATTTTTTTCAAGAAAAAATTTTTGATGTCTAGCAGCCATGGTTGTGCTCTTTCCTACTTTTTCATTAAAAAAGCATGAAAAAAATGAAAATAAAAAAGCATGAAAAAAAGCATTAAAAAAGCATAGAAAGCTTACACACTGCAGAGTCAAGTTTGATCACATTTAAATTGCCTTGGAGGTCAAGGATTTAGGTTAAATCCATCTTAGATTTCACAGTAAATTTTAATTTGTCACAGAGCCAGACTTGCCACCACTCATAAGGAATATGTGTTGATGATTCAACCCATATCCATCACCACAATTGACCAAACAAACCAAGATCATGCCCTAAAGGTGGTGAGTGGCCCAGGATAAAAAGTGTTAACTGATCCAGGTTCACCAATTGCCATCACAGAGGTAGTACTCTGCTGCTCACCATTACCAACCATTAAAGGAAAACCATACATATCTCTATCTCTATCTCTAATCTATTTATGGCTATCTATCTATCTATCTATGAACTTGAAATTATCCATGCAGTTTCTGACCTCATTGATTTTTCAAAATTTTAATAAACTTCTATAAGCTTTTCTATCCTTTCTTCTATCCCTCCTTCCCTTCCTTCCTTCCTGTTTTTCCTTCTATCCCTCTTTCTTATATTCAACCAGTGAAATACTTTCATACGAAAGTCTCTACTCACCAACTTGTATTACTTAGCTGAACAGTTGTGATAAAATTCTGCCCCTTTAGAGAAAATAAAATCGGACTAAATTAAGAATTTAGAACAGAAGTGTCATCTGATAATAACTATTGAATTTCAACACTATCAGGGGTCTATGTTATTTAAATAGAATGCTTTTTTGTCTGTGTTCCCAATAAAATTATCTAAACCTTTCATGGTGCGCACCAGAGGCCATTAACTTCACCCTCATTTACACACAGCTTCTCTCTCTTTCTGCTGTATTTTGCATCACTTAACCCAGTGGAGTGTTTTCAGACAAAGACTGCCTAAAAGCCCAGAAACACAATGTGGCTCTGTGGCATTCAAAGTCAGTATTGTTTTTGAAGACCATCTGCCTGTCATTTGTTTGCTGATTGAGTTAGTACAACTAATATATATCTTTTTTGGACTATACTAGCCAATGAAAAGGAAATTATACACTCAACAGATGGACCACAAACTCTTCTACCTTAGTGCATCTACTCCTTGAGTTAGTTAAAAGCAATCATGAAAACATATTATGAACAGAATAATAGTCTTAAAGATGGTTTGGACAGCAGTTACGGGGTGTAGTGTTAAAGGTGATGGTATCATGTTTCTTCCCTTTTTGTTGTGTAGGTTTTCCTTGTAAGAACAGTCTGAACAATGAGGGATATGGAACTGAAGGTAAGAAAATAAGTTGGTGTTCATGAGGACCAGAATACAGGAAACCATCATTGTAAGAAGAAGCTGACCTTGTCTTAGTTTGTTATAACACATGTCCATCCCAAGGAGAAGCAGGTGTCTGGAAATGAATGAGTGCATGTCATAAGTGGTTGCTGGTCTTTGCCTTTAGCTTGTGGACAGAAAGGTAGGGCAGCAAAGTTTCTCATATAACCCCAAACAACTTTAATTGATGCCGTAGGACAATGTAGAAACTGAACAGCCATCAGCACTAGACATTACACAAATTGATAACAAAATCAAACATAAGGATGACTATACTGATTCTCACTCAAGATATTTGAACTTTCTGAAACTAGTAGCTTCCTGTCCTGGGAACGTTTCCTTGTGGCCTTGTACCAAGGAATTTCACCTTGACTTTGACAAAGAAGTGAACCTTCCTGACCATGATGATATTAAATCAATGTGAAGTATGTTTAAAATGCATTACTTAAAATGTACAATGTTTCTATTTGGAACAATGGAAAAGTTTTGGTAAAGAGTGATGGTGATGGTAGCACATTTGTGAATGTAAATAAGAGCTCTATTTATATATTTGAATGTCGATAAAAGGGAAAATTTTAGGTTGTATATATGTTACTAGAATAAAAGTTTAAAAAAATCCATGGAATGGAACAAACCAGAGAATCTTAAGTTAAACCATGGATTATAGTTAATAGTATAATTATAAAAATGCGCTTTCATCAATTGTAACAAATGTCCCACACCAGTGCAAGGTGTTAATAATAGGGTCGTATAAGGGAATCCTGTACTGTATGCAGGGTTGTTTTGCATACAGTAAACTCATAACTTCTCTAATAAAAATTGTGTTAGAGCAAATCTCTTCCAGAAAGCTCATGATATGCAGGATTAGTCTACTTGCCTCTGAACAATGACATTGCATTTCTGTGCTGGTTAAGTTTGTGTGCCAGCTTGGCCAGGTGATAGTGCCCATTTGTTTGGCCAAGCAAGCACTGATCTAAGTGTTACTGCAAGGACATTTTGTGGACTTAGATCATCAATCAGTTGATTGCAGGTATAGCTGACTACAATCAACTAAGAGGAGTGTCTTCCTCAATGAGAAAATCCAATCAGTTGGATTTAATCTAATCTGTTGAAGACTTAAGGGAGAGGGGATGACTTCAGAAGTATGAAGAGAGAGCTTTCCTCTCTACTTCAGCCAGCTAGCCTCTTCTGGGGAATTCATCGAAGAACTTCATTGCTGTTGCCAGCTCGTGGCCTGCCCTATGGAATTTGGACTGTGTATTCCCACAGTTACATGAAACACTTTTATAAAATCTCATATTTACAGATATCTCCTGTTGGTTCTGTTTCTCTAGAGAACCCTAACTAATACAATTTCCTACTGAGAGATAAACTAAGGTGACAGACTTTTCAGGTTTGCAGGGGTAGACTTGATTTCAGAATACTTTTATGTGAGAAAATCATGCATCTGTTAAAGACCTGGCTTATTCTGCTTTTGGAAACACATAGATTCTTGTTTCATAAGTCAAAAAGCTGATGAGCACAGTGACTCACTTGCTAATGACTCTTGCAGTTGTGAATTACCAGCTTTTCTTTCCCATATTCATTGGCCCCTTGTCTTATCCTACTTCAAACCTCAAATGGACTTTTAGAAATACAGTGACTTTGATTTTGGTATAGGAATACTGGTGTGTGTTGCTGTAGGTGGTGGGGTGAAGGTGATGGAAGTACAGATATGGATGGGGGAAAAGTTGGGATCACTGGGAACATGGGAGGAAGACAAGGGTATAAGTGAGAATCTCCCATTATTCAAAAATTGATGGTCTTGGGTGGTACAATGGTGGCTCAGTGGCAGATTTCTTACCTGCCATGCTGGAGACCCAGGTTCAATTCTCGGTGCCTGCCCCTGTAAAAAAAATTAATGGTCTTATACATTTTTTTTCAATTAATAAAATACTTTAATGTTACTTCTGACTTTATTCAGTATTTCAAACTTGTTATGCTTGTGATTTTCCAGAGCTTTTCCAGTACTGAAACTTTTCAGATATTTTGTTCCTTCCTTTTGGAATTACTGGTGTATTCTAAAGAGATGCCACCAGGATGAGGAACCTGATGACAAAGGGGTGAGCAAAAGTGTTGGCCAGTTTCCTGTGATTCTTGGTACTCTCATTCTGTAGGTGAGATGTGCATAGCACAGCTAGATGTTTGCTCACAGGCAGCCTCATTTGGTAAATGTGCAACCCCCAAACTAATTTCAAGAGTGTTCCTCCTCCTTCGGTATATACTCCTGCCATCCACTAATGCCTGAATTCTCAAAGCTGGAGATTTATTCTTTCGTCAGTTTTGTCTTATGTTAAAATGCAGGTTTCTGGGTGTGTTTTCAAATATAGTAGCACCAACTATTTTTGCCTTGATATGAATAAGTTTTTGGATACATCCCTGAATTTTATTAGGGGTGCGTATGGTTTCATGAGTTCAGGGAAAGCTTGAAAACAAGGAAGACATGCCTAGAAAGGATGACAGACAACAGATCAGAAATGAAAAGGTGCTAAGGATGATCAGATAATATTAAAGCCTGTTTTCCAGTTCTTATTCTGATCTACAAGGAATTTTAACTCCAATTTCATCAATTTTTAGGACCTATTGGCAAACAGTGTAGAGGAATATTTTGACCATGATTACTGAAAACCCTGAAGCCATCTGAATTGGTTATGATTTTCTTTCTTCACAAAATCTGCCTCCTGACCTAATTACCTCGGCAGGTGACTCAACGACAGATGTGTCCAGGAAGAGACCCAAACCTAATAAAATCCTTGCCACTTACGACTTCTCCCACTAGGCGCCTGCAACCCCATCAGAGCTGCAATCTGCTACTTGCCTCTAGGCACTTAGCAGTCATCTCACTCCAGGCCATTTCAATAGGATTTATCAAGTTAAGAACCTGCTTCCCTCTCCATCTCACTTTTTAAGGCTCTCCTTTTTCAGTTTGGTGTCTCAGGGATTTAATTCTGAGAAGGATTTAAATAAAATCAGAATCTGTCTGTGCTGGAGGAGACGTGTTTGCATGGAAATGGAATTCGTCAGCTGGGTCATTTGCTAGTTAGCCCCACTTCCCTCTTGTATTTGGAGCCAGGGAAATGATATGCTAACTTCCTCTCCCCAAACAACTCATGCACTTTCCAGGGTTGGAAGTTAAAAGATAGTAGTAATGGTGGGATGGAAGAGCAAAGCTCGTCTATCCTCACTGAATTTGATGACTAACTTTAATGCTTTTTTTTGGCCTTAAAAAAAAACTTTATTCCTTAGGAAAAAAGAAGTATTCTGAAGTTTCATTAAAAATTAACACTGGCAACTATTTTCATCAGGGCACATTTATTTGCAAGGAACCAACCCTTGTCCCCACCCCCCAATTGCGGGTAGGGCTCTAGAAGGTAGACATCATCAGGCAGGCACTGTCTAGGTCTTGTACTCTGTTTTTCTTTGCAATGTTAGTTCCACTTTCATCTCTCCTGTTTCTTCTCTGCAAACTTGCTTCCTTGTAGCCTTTTAATTTCTGCTCCCCATAATTATGTGTCATGCATGACCTTGGCTTATTTTGTCACACATTCTGGCTCACTCTGATGGCCTTGATTTAACACAGTTCCTCCCTCCTGTCAGGTTATTAAGACCTACTTTTTGAATGAATGAATGACTCTAGGACTTTTTGGTAGGTGCCCATTATCATATAACTAGATTCTCTGGGTGTCATGGGTCAAAATCTCAAGAGAAGGGCAGGCCACGGTGGTTCAGCAGGCAAGAATGCTTGCCTGCCATGCCAGAGGACCAGGGTTCGATTCCTGGTGCCTGCCCATGTAAAAAAATAAAAATAAAAATAAAAATTAAAAAATTAAAAAAAATCAAGAGATAGAATCTGAGTGCCTTAGTTTGTCCTGTAAACTGATTCTCTCTGAGACACGTATTCATTCCTTGTCTGTGGCCTGAACTGTGGCAACAAGGAGTGCAGTTATGTGTATATACATTACTGCTTTTGGGAACTGTGGGCAAAGATTTTTCCAAATAAAAAATGGTGGATTAGGCAAGTATGTTTCCCATAGCCACTGTACCAACATACTTTCATGGAAATATTCCTCCTATGTAGTGTCCACATTTACTCAAAACATGATGGTCTCATATTCAAGGAATTACCTGTTCAACTCAAAGAGTGGTTTGAAGGTACTTACCACATTTAGGTACAAATAAGACAAGAGTTCCACAATAATGTTCTCCATATAGCAATGTAAATAGTTAAAGAGACTTCTGACTCATGTCTTACCATCTGTTTTGGTTTGCTAAAGTTTCCAGAATGTAATATATCAGAAATGGAACAGCTTTTAAAAAAGGAATTTATACCACAAGTTTACAATTCTAAAGACATAAAAATGTCCAAACTAAGGCATCCAGGGAAAGATACCTTGACTCAAGAAAGGCCTATGGGTTCAGAACACCTCTTTCAGCTGGGAAGGAATGTGGCCGGTGTTTTCTTGGGTCTTTGGCTTCTGGTTTCAAACAGCTTCCCCGGGAGAATTTTCTTTCTGCATCTCCAAACTTCTGAGTCTTGTGTTGGCTCTGAAGCTTTTTCCAAACTGTTTCCTCTTTTTGAAAGGGTTCTAGTAAAGTAATCAAGACCCACCTTGAATGGGTGGGGTCACATCTCTAACTAATCAAAGGTCACTGTTATGTCAGGGGAACAGGGAAGGTCACCATGACTTGAGCTGTGTAAAATGTGCCGCCCCTTCTAGATGTCACCTAACCCCCTCGCTTAAAAACTGCCCGCACCAGGACCCAGCAGCGCTCTCACAACTCCCTACCTGGACTTCTGTGAGCTCTGCCCAGGAATGCAGGAATAAACTCGCTCACTCTAAGGTTTTTTGGTTTGCCTCTTCTCTCTTTTGCCTCCTAAACCTTACAGTCACACCCACAACTGAGTGGATTATATCTCCATGGAAACAATCCAATCAAGGTCCTATCCACACCTGGGTGTATCAATCTTCATGGAAACAATGCAATCAAAGTTTCCACCCTACATAATTGAATCAGGATTAAAAGAAACATGGCTGTCCCCACAAGATTAGATCAAGAAAAAGGACATGGCTTTTCCGTGGTACACAACAGCTTCCAACTGGCATGCTTTCCTTAAGAAATTAAGGTCTTTTAAATTCAGATATTCGGGTTCCATATTCCCTGATTCTTTACATCAGTGCAAAGTTTATATTGATATAAAACCTCTTATCTAGCTCTTTAATACATGTGATGTAATTTCATTTTTATAGCAACCTTGACAGGAGCCTGGAAACTGTTATCTTATCCCCTTTTGAAGAAGCGAAAACTGAGTTTTCAGTCAATTAAGCCAATGGTTTTAGCCTTGAATTTTGGGTCTTCTAATACTTATATGGAGTATGTTTGTTTGACAGACTGCTGTGACAAATAGAATACAATGTGTTTGCTTAACCATGGAATTTATTGTCTCACAGTTATGGAGGTTAGAAGACTTGTTTACATCTCTACCTCAGGTTACATGAGATGCCATCTCCTTTTCTGGTTTCCTGCTGACTTCTGGGTTCTGGCTGTGCTCTGTGGCTTTCTCTTATTCTGGCCTGTAGTTTATTTTTCCTTATAAGGCTTCCAGTAATCCAGATTAAGACCTCATTTGGCTGGGCCACACATTAACTAAAAAATAACATCCTCAAGAGATCTTATTTGCTATGCATTCACATCCATGGTGATGTGAATTAAGGTTAGGAACATGTCTAAATTGAAATACATAATTCAACTTACCACAGGAATATAGAAATAGATGAGTGGGGGTGTGAGTATTTTTCATATTTAAAGAAACCTCTTGGAAGTCATAGATCGGCCCTCAGTGAAAATATCAAAGGTAATTAAAAAATCAACATTTGTTGCTTTATGTCTACTTAGTGTGGAAACACAGTCATTTTGAGCTGTCTGGAATACTCATTTGACCGAGTCAATACTCAATATAGATCTTTTATTAAGGAAAAATGGGATAAAGATTTTATTTTTTACTTTGTAAAGACTGTGTGTTTGTTAGACCTAATATTTCCAAACATGTGGCCAAGGAAGTGAAAATAATAATAAAAGGCATTCTTGGTGGAGAAGAGAGGCTCTAAGATGGCAATGTAGTGTTTAATCAGCAGGTCTTTGAGACCCAGCCACCTTGGTTTTTAACTCTATGGCAGTGGAAGACTATTCCAGCGAGGACTGATTTATTACTCTGCTAAAAGGGAAGGGAATCTCTCACCACATGTTTTTCTTGGTAGGAAGAAGGGGTCACCAAAGTACTCTGTGAATCCAGATCCAGGAATTATTTCAAGGACTATGGTGTGCTCAGCCATCCTTTTGTAGGTAGTGTCAAAATCTAAGGACATGGTAATAACCACATTCTTTTAGAAACAAATGACGGGATTTACTCTACTCTTATAATAACCAGGCAGTGGTAAAGTAAACCTCACCCAAACAAAAGAAAACAAATTTTAAATGTCCATAGAGACACAGTCACGAAGCTATGCTCACTTAACAACTTCAGACCAAAGAAACCTGGTACTTTTCACAATAATGAACTTACTTAAATGCTGGTTTCAAGAAAAAGGACTAAAATAAACATTAATTAAATGATTCATTTTATTTCACAAAAGTAGTAGATACAAAAGTCATATTGAAATGGAAGTAAAAGGACATTAACAAAAATACCAAGATAAATATGAAAAAGAAGGGAATTTTGTTATTTTTGTTAAAGTGAGGGCAAAGAGGGAAGAAAAGATCTCTCTTGGCCTGAAGCCATGGCACTTAAGATAAAACTTTTTACTTTTCCAAAAAAAGAAATGCTATTAACAAAGAAAAATGTCACTGAAATCTGAAGAGCAGACCAGCCGTGTTTATCTTTGACTTGTGATGTTGACATCAACAATGGCATTTGCATGTAACCCCGTGCCCTTATGAAAATATAGGAACACTTTAATCACTTTGTTCCTATTTTTA
This sequence comes from Myrmecophaga tridactyla, assembly GCA_004026745.1. Classification (NCBI taxonomy): domain Eukaryota; kingdom Metazoa; phylum Chordata; class Mammalia; order Pilosa; family Myrmecophagidae; genus Myrmecophaga; species Myrmecophaga tridactyla. The sequence goes on along the minus strand of PVIY010001354.1, from coordinate 54,890 downwards.
TCTTGAATTAGCCCCGTTTCTTAGCTTTGGTGAACTTGAATTATACAAAAAAATGTAGAAATTTAATAAGAATTATGAGTACCTTTTCCAAAACCAAAATCCATTATGTAAATCCTGATTTGGGCTCCTTGTCAAAAAATATCTTTAGGACCCTAAAACTATTCCAAGAACATCTGTATATTGTAATTTAAAACACTGGTCTAGAAGATTACTGGGGATTTAAAAAATGTCAAAAACAGAACCTCATTTATAATATTGGTGTCAACAATTAGTAAGATAAATATGCTTCTCCAACCTACCCAGGAAACAGAATACGAAATAAACAACAAAAAAATAGAGAATGCATCTTTTTCTGACTCTATGAGCATGATTTTAGGACCAGCCTAAAATGTTTTCAAACTTTTAAGTCCTTCAAAGTGGATAGTGCTGCAATAAAAGCTAAAACAATTTGATGTTTTAAGAAATGAGGCATTGCTGCAAAACTTCCTACTACTAATTTAGCACAGATTTCAAGCCAAAATCAAGACAATATGCTTTTTTTCAGCTGTGTTTATGTGACTTCCAACATCCCTGTTAATTGTCTTTTGGCTTTCATTTAAAAGTTTTTGGAAGAAAGTTGGTACTGGGCTAAGCAACTTTATCTACTCACCCTAAAGAGCCCAAGTGTTCTCAAATGCATCAAATTTAAACACAGCATCAGCCTTTATTGTTCAATAAATATCATTGTTTGAATCAGCAAAGGCTAAATAATAGATCTTTGAGAAATTTAAACCAATTTCCTCTACTTTCTACATAAACCTTAATGAATGTCAAAATTTCCCTGAAAAGAAGATGATTTATTCTTTACATTTCATGTGAGAGGACATGTTCAGGTAGCCTGATCACTGAAGGGACACAGAAAGATAATTTTGTTTTCTGGTTTTTAGCTTTAAGCAACTTCTGTGACACAACATCTCACTCCAGCAAATAAATAGAAAAAACACTCAAGCCTGGTGATAATACATCATGAATGTGATTCAGCTTTAGGCAGCATAGCATGAATTCAGATTCCCTCCTCACCCCAACCCCTTCATTGACTTAAGGAGGACACAGTAGTTATTTGGAAGGGCCAGGTGGGTATTTTCAAGCTTGGGTGATCTAATAGAAAGATCTCCCAAGTTGTTAGGAGTTGAGTCAGTGAGTCATTCTTTTTGAGACTATGGATGTTATTTCTGATATTTGTGCCTCACTTTCCAATAGATGCAAAAACAGTTTTGGCAAATATACTTGCCTCATCTCCAAGAGGGAAAGGAGGGATAAGACCAGCCTATCAACAATTTTCAGTTCAAGACTTATTTCTGCATACACTCAGGGGATGATAGCGCAGTATTGTTTGTATCCACCTCTGATTTGACATCTGCAAATTCAGCCTCAGCCTGGAAGGAGGGAGGACATTTAAGTGGGGGTCGGTCTATTGCATGCAGCTGGTTCGCCATTGCTGAGGCCCTCTGTCCCATCCCTGATTAATTACTGAAACCTGTGGCACCTTAACCCCTTCTGCAGAGGCCTGACCTACAAATGCAAAAGCAGTACCCTATCGGGTGGGCACCACCATGGCTCGCTTTTCATTTCTTTTTTTCACTCTACTGAGGCCCTGCCTTGAATTGGGCCCCAAAATGAAAGGAGCTTAGCAGCTTAACAAATCTCTAGCCATATTTATGGCTAAAGCTGCCCCAAAGGGGGAGGGTTTCAGTGAGAAAATGTACCAGGAATCAATGATAAAAAGACAACAGCAGCTGGAAAGCCCCCAAATGGTTACTCCCTTTTGCTTAGATGAGCAGGGAGTCAAATTGGAGCTGGTCCTACCCGAAAACAAACTCTTAGTGATTTTCTAAAAGTGAACATGTGGGGCACAAATCCATCCATGGTTTCAATTAGTGCAGCCAGTGCCTTGGAAGGCAGGCGATGGGCAGCAACAGATGCAGGGGTTCCCGTGGCAGCCAGCCTTTATTTATGTATGAAGGCTCCCTCTTGTGCAAATGTCGACTAGTCATCTCCACTTAAACAATTCCTTTGCAGTGAATGGTAGTACTACGCATAACACTTCCTTTGTCTGGTGTCTCCAAGTCTCCAAAAAGCTCTCTCTGCCTGTCTCCCTTTTGCCTGTGCATTCTTATGGTTACGAACCACCCAATTCCTTGTTCCAGAGACACCCAAAATTAGTTGAAAGGGTAGCTTTTCTCCATTGAAAACTAGATTTTCTTGGTAATTGAAAACTAAAGGGAGTCAGTGCATTATTTCAGTCTTTAGCAGTGAATTTCATCTACTTATGACTTTTAAAAGTTACAAATTTCATCTTTATGACTAGAAAGTCAGGAAGAAAATGAAAAGGAGAGACAGAAAAGATGAAAGGAAAGAAAATAACATTTGGGTAAAAAATCATGAGGTTCTTTATGTGTGCAATAATGTTGTTTTTTGCATCTGAAATGGAATGCCTTCTTAGTGTTCTTTGTTTTACTTTTCTTTGGACAGGATTAAACGTCTCTCGTTCTACTGTCTTCACATGGCTGTGATCTCAGGCAAGTTCTCAATGAATGTAGGCATGCTGAGGGCCTGAGTAAAAATGTTTCTGCCATATGGGGGTGTAGCGGGTGATAGGGAAAGTAGAGAGGACACCTACACCCAGCACCAGTAATGCCTACCCCCACTGCTTATGCTCATGACCCACTAGGGCCCTGTCATAGAGGTACCCCATATCCAGGACACCACACATAGTCATACATCACCCCTCATGGAGGCTGGTTTTATCAGAATGACCTGGTGATGTGCTTGACTTTCAAATTCCAAAGAGAATGATAGTGAAGCAGGAAGAGAGAAAAGGACCTCTATTACAGACCCACCATCTGTCATGGAACTGGTATCTTCCTGTGATAATAGATAAGATTATCCACTCAGTGACCTGATGAGAGATGCTATTCTCCTCATTTGTATAGATGTGGAAACTGAGGCTCAGAAGTTCACTGCCTTACGCTCAGTTCTGGGAGTATATCATATGGCCCCTAAGATCCCAATTCTGCCCTTCCCACTTGAAATCATTTTTTTTTTTGCAACACAGTGAATAAATGAATAAGTAAATAAATTCATAAACAAATCCATTTAATTCAGTAGTGGCATTTCTCAGCTTCATTTTTTATATTAAGTGAAATTGGGTTAATATGAATCAAAATGAAATTTAAAAAAGGAAAAGACTCAGAAAGCTCATTACCCCCCCCAACTTTATTGAGGAAAAACTTACATACAAAAAAATCCAGTGATTTTTTTAGGTGTATAGTTTGCTGAATTTTCACACTTGTATACAGTCATGTAACCAACATTACAATTAAGGAATAGAGCATAACCATCTCACCAAAACAATCCCTTTTGCCCCTTTGCAGTGTACTCCCTCCTTACCCTCCCTACAATAACTAATCTACATTCCATCACTTTAGCTTTGCAATGACCTTTTCTTTTTTTATTAGAGAAGTTGTAGGTTTACAGAAAAATTGTGCATAAAATACAGAGTTCCTATATGCCCCTGCCCCTATTATTAACTCCTTGCAGTAGTATGGTACATTTTTTACAATAGATGGAAGAACATTTTTATAATTATACTATTAACTGTTATCCATGGGTTACATCTGGGTTCACTTTGTTGTACAGTCCTACAACCTAAAATTTCCCCCCTTTTAATCACATCCCAATATATAATTCAATGTTTTTAATTACGTTCACAGTGTTGTGCTATCATCATAACCATCCATTACCAAGACTTTTTCAACAACCCAAATAGAAACTGTACAATTTAAGCCTTAGTTCTCCATTCTTTACTCTAACCTAGCCCCTGATAACATATATCCTAGTTTCTGACTTTATGAGTTTGCTTATTCTAATTATTTCAAATCAATGATATCATGCAATATTTGCCCTTTTATATCTGGTTTATTTCACTGAACATGATGTCTTCAAGTTTCATTCTTGTCAGCTTTCAGATCTTGTAGGTATATCCTAAGTAGTAGGATTGCCAGGTCATAAGACAATTCTGCTGTTAGATTTCTGATGAACTGCCGAACTGACCTCCACAGTGACTGTACCATTTAACATTCCCATCAGCAGTGAACAAGTGTTCCAATTTCTCCACATCCTCTCCAACACTTATAGTTTTCTGTTTGTTTAATAGTGGCCATTCTAGTGAGATGATATCTCATTGTGGTTTTGATTTGCATTTCCCTAATAGGTAGTGTTCTAGTTTGCTAGCTGCTGGAATGCAATATACCAGAATCAGAATGGCCTTTAAAAAGGGGAATTTAATAAGTTGCTAGTTTACCGTTCTAAGGCCAAGAAAATGTCCAATTAAAACAAGTCTAGGGGCGGCTGCCGTGGCTCAGCAGGCAGAGCTCCGACCTGCCATGCTGGAGGTCTGGAGTTCGATCCCTGGTGCCTCCTGCCCATATGCAAATTAAAAAGCCAAAAAAAACCCCAAAAAAACAAGTCTATAGAAATGTCCAATCAAAGGCATCCAGGGAAAGATAACTTGGTTCAAGAAGGCCGATGATATTCAGAGTTTCTCTCTCATCTGGAAAGGCAAATGGTGAACACAGTCATAGTTTCTCTCTCAGCTGGAAGGGCACATGGTGAGCAAGGCATCATCTGGTACTTTCTCTCCTGGCTTCCTGTTTCATGAAGCTCCCTGGGAGGCGTTTTCCTGGCTTGTGGGCTCTCTGCTCCCATGGCTACATCATTCTTCTCTGCTTTCTCTGAATCTCCCATTCTCCAAAATGTTTCCTCATTTATAGGACTCCAGTAAGCCAATCAAGACCCACCCCAAATGGGTGGAGACATGTTGTCACCTAATCCAGTTTAACAACCACTCTTGACTAAATCATATCATCCAGGGAGATGATCTGATTACAGTTTCAAACATACAGTATTGAATAGGGACTACTCCACCTTTATGAAATGGGATTTTGATCAAAACATGGCTTTTCTAGGGGGCATACTTCCTTTCAAACCAGCACAGGTAGTGAAGCTGAGCATCCTTTCATGTGCTCTTCACCCAGGTATATTTCCTCTTTGGAAAAATGTCTACCCATATCTTTTGCCCATTTAAAAAAATGTGCTATTTTTTAGATGAGCTGTCTTTTTCTTGTTGAGTTGTACTAATTCTCTATTTATTCTGGATATAAAACCCTTACCAAATATATGGTTTCCAAATATTTTCTTCCATAATCCAGTTGCCTTTTCACCCTTTTAACAAAGTCCTTTGAAGCACTGAAGAATTTGACTTTGAAGAGCTCCCATTTATCTATTTTTTCTTTCATTGCTTATGCTTGGGTGTAAAGTCTAAGAAACTACCAACTATCACTAGATCTTGAAGATGTTTCCCTACATTTTCTTCTAGGAATTTTATGATACTGGTTCTTATATTTAGGTCTTTGATCCATTTTGAGTTAATTTTTGAATAGGATGATAGGGGTCTTCTTTCATTCTTTTGGTTATGGATATCCAGTTCTCCCAACAGCATTTACTATTCTGTTCCAGTCAAGTGGATTTGGGAGCCTTGCCCAAAATCAATTGATCATAGATCTGAGGGTCAATTTCTGAGCTTAATTTGATTTCATTGATCAGTATTTTAAATGCCTGTACTGTGCTGTTTTGACCACTGTGACTTTATATTATGCTTTAAAGTCAGGATGAATGATACCTCCCATTTAATTCTTCTTTTTCAAGGCATTTTTGGCTAGTTGAAGGCAGTTACCCTTCCAAATAAAATTGGTAATTAGCTTTACATTTCTGCAAAGTAGTCTGATGGAATTTTAATAGATATTCCATTATATCTGTAGATCAAATTTGGGTAGAATTGACAACTTAACAACATTTAGTCTTCCAATCCATGAACACAGAATGTCTTTCCATTTATTCAGGCTTTCTTTACCTCTTTGAGAAATGTTTTGTAATTTTCTGTGTACAAGTCCTTTGCATCCTTCATTAAGTTCATTCTTAGATATTTGATTCTTTTAGCTGCTACTGCAAATGGATTTTTTAATTACATCTTTAGATAGCTCATTACTAGTGTATAGAAACACCATTGATTTTTTAAACTTTAAAAAAAATGTATAACATATATACAAAGCAAAGAAATGAAAAAGCAATAGTTTTCAAAGCACTCTTCAACAAGTGGTTACAGGACAGACCCAGAGTTTGTTATGGGCTACCATACGATCCTCTCATATTTTTCCTTCTAGCTGCTCCAGAATATAGGAGGCTAGAGGGCAACACCATTGATTTTTGAGTGTTGATTTTTCATTCTGCTACTTTGCTGAACTCATACATTAGCTCAAGTAGTTTTGCTGCTGTTTTTTTCCTGGATTTTCTAAATATAGGGTCATGTCATCTGCAAATATTGACAGTTTTATTTCTTCCTTTCTAATTTGGATGATTTTCATTTCTTTTTCTCGCTTAATTGCTCTAGCTAGAACTTCTAACACAAAGTTGAATAGCAGTGGTGGCAATGGGCATATGTGTCTTGTTCCTGAACTTACAGGGAAAGCTTTCAGTCTCTCACTATCGAATACAATGTTAGCTGTGGATTTTTCAGATACCCTTTATCATGCTAAGGAAGTTTCCTTTGATTCCTATTTTTTGAAGTGTTTTTATCATGAAAGGATATTGAATTTTGTCAAATGCTTATACTGCATCAATTGAGATGATCATTTCATTTTTCCTTTTTAATTTATTAATGTGGTGTATTACATTAATTTATTTTCTTATGTTAAACCACCCTTGCATACCTAAAATAAAACCCACTTGGCTATGTTGTATAATTCTGTCAATATGCTGTTGGATTTGATTTCCAAGTATTATGTTGAGGATTTTTTATTCTTTATTCATTAGAGATTGGTTTGAAGTTTTTTTTACTTGTAGTACCTTTATCCAGTTTTGGTATCAGGGTGATGTTGGCTTCATAGAATGAATTAGGTAGTGTTCTCTCTTCTTTGATTTTTTAGGAAGAGTTTGAGCAGGATTGGTATTAATTCTCCTTAACAATGTGCTGTAAAAGTCTCCTGTGAAGCTGTCTGGTCCTGGGCTTTTCTTCATTGGTAGATTTTTGATGACTGATTCGACCTCATTACTTGTGGTTGGTTTGCTGAGATCTTCTATTTCTTCTCGAGTCAGTGTAGGTTGCTCATGTGTTTCTAGGAAGTTGTCTATTTCATCTAAGTAGTCTAGCTTGTTAGCATACAGTTGTTCATAGTAACCGCATATGATCTTTTTTATTTCTTTGGGGACCATGGTAATGCCACCCCCTCATTTTTTATTTTATTTATTTGCATCTTCTCTCATTTTGTTTTTGTCAGTGTAGCTAAGGCTTGTCAATTTTATTGATTTCCTCAAAGAACCAACTTTGATTTTATTGATTCTCTCTACTTTTTTTAATTCCCCATTTCATTAATTTCTCCTCTAATTTTTGTTATTTCTTTCTGCTTGCCTTGGGGTTAGTTTGCTGTACTTTCTCCAGTTGTTCAGTTAAGCCATTGATTTTAGTTCTTTCTTCTATTTTAAAGTAGGTGTTTTGGACTAAATTTTTCCCTGTCAGCACTGCCTTTACTGTATCCCATAAATTTTGAAAATTTGTGTTCTCATTTTCATTCTTGAGATATTTACTTACTTCTTTTGCAATTTCTTCTTTGACTCCTGATTGTTTAAGAGCATGTTGGTTAACCTCCATATATTTGTGTATTTTCGGTTCTCTGTTTGTTATTGATTTCCAGCTTAATTCCATTATGATTAGAGGAAGAGTCTTGTGTAATTTCAATCTTTTAAAATGTATTAAGACTGGTTTTGTGCCCCAGCATTTCGTCCATCCTGAAGAATGTTCCATTAGCACTTGAGAAAGATGTATATACTACTGTTTTGGGTATACTCTTCTAGTAGGTTTAATTCATTTATCATATTATTTAGGGTCTCTGTTTCTTTATTAATCTTCTGTTTGGATTTTGATCTATTGGAGAAAGTGGTGTGTTGAAGTCTCCCATTGTTATGGTAAAGTCATCTATTGCTCCCTTCAGTTTTGTCAGTGTTTGTCTCGTGCTTTGGGGGACCTCGAGTAGGAGAATAGTTATTCATGATTGCTATTTCGTTTTGTGAATTGCCCCTTTTATTAATATATAGTGTCCTTCTTTATCTCTTATAACATTTTTGCATTTAAAGTCTATTTTGTCTGATAATATAGCTTAACCAGCTTCCTTTCGGTTACTACTTGTGTGGAATATCTTTTTCCATCCTTTCGCTTTCAACCTATTTGCATATATGGGTCTAAGATGAGTCTCTTGCAAACAGCAGAGAGCTGGATCATATTTTTAAGTCCATTCTTCCAATCTGTGTCTTTTTATTGGGGATTTTAACCCATTAATATTCAAAGTTATTACTGTAAAGGTATTTTTTGATTCAAACATCTTATACTTTGATTTTTATGTTAGACTATTTTTCTCTCTTTTTATATTTTAAGTGACTCTTATTAATGTGCTTCAATTCTCTACCTTCTTCCAGATCTCTGTTTCCTGACTTTTCATCTGGCAAAACTCTCTTTAATGGTTCTCCTAGGCCTGGTCTTTTATTAATGAACTCTCTCAGCTTCTGTTTATTTGTGAATATTTTGAACTCTCTTTCATTTTTGAAGGATAACTTTGCTGGTTAGAGAATTCTTGGCTGGTAATTTTTCTCTTTTAGTATCTTAAGTATATTATACCACTACCTTCTTGCCTCCATGGTGTCTGATGAGAATCAGTGCTTAATCTTATTTGGTTTCTCTTGTATGTGGTGAATCACAATTCTCTTGCTGCTTTCAGAATTTTCTCCTTCTCTTTGGCATCTGACAGTCTGATAACTATGTGTCTTGGAGTGTGTATATTTGGATTTATTCTGTTTGGAGTACCTTGGTCTTCTTGTATTTGCATATTTATGTCTTTTATAAAGATTGGGGAATTTTCAGCCATTATTTCTTCAAATATTCTTCCTGGCCCTTTCCTTTCTCTTCTCCTTATGGGACACCCATGATGCATATATTTGTGTGCTTTGTGTTGTCAGTCACTTCCCTGAGACCTGTACATGGTCTCCATTTTTTTTCCATTTGTTCTTTTATTCAAATTTGGTTGCTCTGTCTTCTAGTTCACTGGTTCTTTTTTCTAGCTCTCAAATCTGCTATAGGGTGTCTCCGTATATTTAAAATTTCATCCGCAGTATCTTTTACTTCCATAATATCTGTTATTTTTCTTAAATATTCTTTCAAATTCTTATTTATGCTCTCCCAGTGAATTCTCAATATCTTTTATCTCTTTATACACATTTTCCTTCATTTCTTAGAATTTATTCAGGAGATTTGTTTGAACATCTTTGATCAATTATTCCAGATTCTGTACCTCCACTGACTTTTTGAACTCTCTCTTTGACTGAGCCATTTTTTCTTGAATTTTAGTATGCCTTGTGATTTTTTTGCTGGTGTCTGGTAATCTGATTATCTTGATGGTTCTATTCTGAAGATAGATTTCTTTCTCTTGTTTAAGATTAATCATTGTCTAGATTTATATTAGTGCACTGCTTTGACAGTCTGGTTATCCATATTTCTCAAGCAAAACAGGGGCAGGTATCTGCGCAGGGATTGTAGACCTGCTCCAATAGGCTTAGGATGGGTCTGGAGAGGCTCTGAAAGCCCTGCAATATCTCCATGCACTTTTTTGCCTGCACAGATTAGATTCTTCAGTGACTTAATCATTCTCAGATGCTGTTTACCTCCAGAGCTCAACAGCTTCAGATTGGGTAGGGCTGAAACTGTGGGATTTCTGTGCTCTCATTTTGCTGGTTAAGTGTGGGACTGTGACCCCACTTTATCTGTGGTGGAAGATTGTCTCTGCTGCCCCAGTCTGCAGCCATCCACTATGCAATATTTGGGCCACTCACTGTTTTCCTCAAGGGTGTTGGATAAGCATCAGGACCCACAGCTTGGAACACAGTCACTATCCACATATCCTCAGATTCTTCATCCCTCACTGACCCGGGCCTTGATATGTCCTCTGCTGTGCCTTGGGTCCCTGAACAGTTGATTTAGGCAGTTTCTGCCTGGCTGCTTCCTGCTTTGGGGAAAGATTTGGCATTTGGGAAAGATCCTCCATAATCCCCAATTTGGAACCCCCTCTTTGGGGCCCTTTTATATTCTACTATTCCAAGTGGCTTAAGTCTGTAGGTCCCTGTGAGCTTGCGTCTCTGTGTCTGGATGTAAGCTGGGCTCTGTCTCACTGCTGTGAGAGATTATTGTCTACATCCCCAGTGGGAGGTGGGAGGAATCCTCTAGGCGCTTCCCAAGCTGCATGGAGCTGAATGCGAGGGAGGGTTGAGAACAGGCTGGATTTGGACTGAAGTTTCCTACCCAATATTTTTTGTTCTTTGTTTCAGTGTTAGTGGGATCCTTCTCCAATCTCACCTTCCTCCAGAATTCTGAACAAGTGAGAGTTGTCCTTTTTTTCTTTATTTTGCTGAATTTCTGCAGAGGCATTTCCAGTAGCTGTCTTATGCTGCCATGTTGATCCTCACTTATTTTTTAATGAAGTAATTGATGAACAGTTTCATCTCTATAAAATTTTGTGAAGCTCTTCATGGTGCAAACAGATACTCCACCTTTTTGTCACCCTCTGCTGTTTGTCTAAATCCTGCCTATGCTACGTCTGGAGTGCCCAAGATTCATATCACAGTCCAAATACCTTGTCAATCCCTGGGTGCAGCTCACCTAAGATTTTCAACTAACAGAACCAAAAAGGAAAATTCTGCCATTGGCTAACATGCATGACCCATAGGTTAAGGAGTAACCATTTTTGTGAACTGACAAGAGGTGGGGCAGGAAGGTAAGTGATAAGAAAAATATGGAAGCTAGGACTGCGACCTTGGGTTTGATTGCTTGAAGCATGTCTTTGGCTGCTTTTTTAGACTAAGTCTGAGCACAGTTGTGAGAGGTAGGAAAGGAGGAAATGGCGGTAGGGTGTAACTTAGGCTTCTGTGTGTATTACAGTAAAGCCACTATGTCTGATGATGATAACGTGATGATGATGATGTTGATAGAGTTTGTAGAAGCATTCATGATAGTGGTAGGAACAGTAATGCCACAGGTATGCATTTTACTCATTAGAAACCCTTCTCCATCCATTGTATTGCATGCATTTCATTGTCTACCAAACCCTATAAACTGGTTCTCATAAACTGGGTGTGATGATATGAATCAGATCTCCATAGAGAGTCAAGATGACCATAAGGTAGGGGTGAGAAGTGGAGACTACTTAGTCTTTCTCTACCATGCAAGGTTAGAGAATTTGGATCATCATGGTCATCATAATACTTATTATGATCCAGGAGCTTTTATGAATTGCTAGAGTTGAGTATAATAGCTAAAGTGACATGGTTGGAAGAAGTATACAAATAAAATTATGCACAGGACAGTAAATCAGCAATGGGGTGTGACCTCAGCATTGTAACTCATGTAAAACTTTGGTTCTGGAAAAGACTTGAGTCATTTATAAAAAACAATTGGACTCTGGGTGTTAATTTGGCCACATGTTCTCAATAAGTGTAACTCTGACTTTGGTATTTGTGAGCAGTAGTTCAGACTCCTGGAACAACCATCTACTCACATTATTCATTTTCCATGCCTGCCCATTGGATCCCTTCGCTCTTTGTATGTTCTAGCTCAAAATGATCTTTTGTCAGTATGTTACAACTGTGAATCTATTCCTTTTCTTCTTTATTCTATGTGGGATTTCTTTAGTTGTTAGCTGTTGCCATTCCCTTGGTGAACTCATCCCAAATTACTCAGCATAAGTCATATGCTTACAACTCCTAAATTTATATCTCCAGTCTTTTCTTCTTCTTTGAATTCCAAACTTGTCAATCCAATGCACCTTTAACATCTCCACTTGGATATCTCATGGTCATTTGAAATCAATACCCATAATTGAGTTGCTGTTAACTGTTCTCAGACTTGTCGTCTTTCCCATCTCAGTTAATGGTAACTCTATTTTCCAATTCCCCAGCCCTAAATCTCTAAGTTCTCTTTCTTTCACACTACACATCTATCAGAAAATTCTAGCAGCATTACCTTTAAAATGCATCCAGAATCTGAGCACTTCTCACCATCTTCATTGCTATTGATCTAATCTAAGCTACTGTTATATCTAACCTTGTGTGTTAGTTTCCCAGGGCTCTTAATAACGAACTGGATTTGTTACCATAAAATGAGTGGCTTAAAGCAACAGGAATTTATTCTTTCATAGTCAGGAGGCTAGAAGTCCAAAACCAAACTTTCTTCTGGAGGCTCTGAGGAAAAATCTGTTCCATGTCTCTCTCTTAGCTTCTGGTGTTTGTGGCAATCCTTGGCATTCCTTGGCTTATAGCTGCATCACTCCAATCTCTGCCTCTGTCATCACATGGCCTTGTTCCTTGTGTTTCTCTGTCTCCAAATATCTTTCTCTTCAGGGCCACCTTAATCCAGTATGACCTTATTTGAACTTGATTACATCTGCAATGACCCTACTTCTAAATAAGATCACATTTGCAGGTACCAGGGATTAGGATTTCAACATATCTTTTTTGGAGAGACCGTTTATCCCACAATGCCCAGTTTATTATGATAACTTTATAATATCTTGCTTCTGCTCTTGTCCTTTTAAGTCAATTTTAAAATTGACAATTTTGAATATTCAGCATCTTGAGTAAACATGTTAAAATATAAGTCAGGGTCACACAACTCCTCTGCGCTAAGCCTCTAATGACTTCTCATGAGGATAAAAGTCAATGATCTGTATGCAAGCATTGTGTGAGCTGGTTCTTGTTACCTCAAGCACAGTTTTCCACCCTCCACTTCCCTTTATGCCTGCACAAGTCCAGCCTAATTGGAATTCTTGCTATTCATTGAACTCCTGTCCCAGGGTTTGCACTAGCTATTCCCACGGCCTGGAATGCTTTTTCCCAGACGTCTCTGTGGCTTTCTCCCTTACTCTCCTCAGGTCCCTTCTCAAAAGTTGCCTCTTCCCTGGCCACCTCTAAACGTCAATCCCCTCAACACTCATCTTCTTCATTGCTTTATTATCTTCCTTAGCACTTATCACCACCTGGCATTTTCTATCTTTTTTCAGTCTTTCTCCCCTACCTCCAACACTAGAATATTAGGTTCATATTTTTGTTGGTATTGTTCTTTGATGTATTCTCGTGCCTAGGACAGTGTCTGGCAAATGGTGTTCAATAAATATTTGTTGGGTAAATTAGTGATGAAGCTATTTGTCTTATGACTTTGAACCAGACACACCTTCTTTGAAGAGTATAGGCAGACCCATCTTTTGGACTTATTGGATCTCCTTGACAACTAGCAGTTTGGGGTAATCATTTTATACCCCTAGGATGATTGGTTTAGAAAATGTGTTGTGTGTAGGGGTGGGGATAGTTCAAATATTGAAAAGGTGTAGGGAACACAAGCCTTTGAAGTCCCTTCTATTCAGAGATCTTTTCTCTACTAAATGATTGAGTGAACATTTGCTGAACTATTATATTCCAGAAATTGAGTCAACTTCAGAGACCAGTGTGGGAATTAATGAAAAGCAAGCAGTTCAACAGGAAAAGTATTGATGGTGAAATTATTCCTAGAGAAGTCTATTACAGATTGTCAGTGAGCTGAATATAGGTTAAGCTTAGAGCCAAAGTTATCACAAGAGATTCTGGAAGTTGTTATGGCACTGATTTAAGTGCTAACCTACATATGAGTCGCACTAATGAATACAATGCTCTTAGGTGGCTAATAGCAACTTCTGGGAACAAGATTCACATTTATGAATCAATATAACCTTATATATTCTTCATGGAGTTGTTAATGATAAAAATCTTAACATATTGCTAGGATACTGAGGTATATATTATCAAAGCATAGGCCACTTACCATGCAACTTATCTTCTGGTGTTCAGCATCTTTATCAGATTCCTTTGATTTTCCCTGCAGCTTTTGAAGGGGAGACTGAATCCTCTACGTTGCTTTTATTCATTTTGTTCTCCATTCCCATTGCATCTGTTCACAGTTGTGCACATAATGTTTTAGAAGCCTGTCTGTAGGACATACATCTGCACGTGACATTTTGACATGGATGGCTTGTGATCCCAAAATGTATCCAGCAGCAAACAGATGACGAACTCAACCAGTTTAGTGGAAAGTTTAATGAAAAGTTCATTTAAAAAGGATATTTAGATGATATATGTCACCCAAAGGAAAGCTGGAGGTTAAAACATGGGAATGTTTAACACAGTGATTCTTGTGGTAGACAATGACTGCAATTAACTATACAAACATAAAAAAGCTATTTCGGGTACATGGGTGGTTCAGTGGTAGAATGCTCGTCTCTCATGTGGGAGACCTGGGTTTGATCCCTGGACCATGCACCAAAAAAAAAAAAAAAAAAAAAAAAAAAAAAAAAAAAAAAAAAAAACAAAAAGAAAAAAAGGTTATTTCATGAACTAGATCAAAGGTATGACATTATTACAAGGAGTCAACAATAGAAGGTATATGGGAAAAATGTACCTATTGCAAACTATGCACTATAGTTAACAGTAATATTTTAATATTCTTTCATCAACAGTAACAAATGTACCACACCAGTTGAAGGGGTCAAATAAAGGGGTGGGGAGGGATAAAGGGTATGAGATGTTTAGAGTTTCTTTCTTTCTTTCTTTTCCTATGGAGTAAAGAAAATGTTCTAAAGTTGATCCTGGTGATAAATGCACAGCTATATGATGACACTGGGAGCCACTGATTGCATACTTTGAATGAATTGTAGGGTGTCTGAATATATCTCAATAAAATCACATTAAAAAAAAAGCTCAAGGGAAACAATCAAGGGGTGGTGAAGCATCAATAGTTAGCAGCAGCTGGAGTTCCTTACCACTTCTGGGACAGAAGAGGGACAGGGAGGGAGAGCTAACCAGAACCTGGGGAATGCTGCAGTAGTGAGCCACGTAATAGGAGCTGTGGCTTCAAGTAAAGGGATTCGGCACTGCCAAGTCGCAGTCTGGGAAGGAGGGCCAACAATACAGCTAAACAGAACAGTCTCTGGGACTTGGGAATAGGGAAAGATACAGAGTAGATATGGAGGATAAATCTGAGACTACTCAGTACCTTCAGTGTCTATCTGAGTGTCAGTGTTAAAGAAGAAAGCGTCTTCTCCACACCTTTGTATCTCAATAAGTAGATTTTTATTTATTTATTTATTTTTTAGTTGGGCAGGCACCAGGAATCGAACCTGGGTACTCGGGCACAGCAGGCAAGCATTCTTACCTGCTGAGCCACCGTGGCCCACCCTAGATTTTTATTTTTCCTAAAGACTTCTGACTTCTTGCCAATCCCTTTCCTCCCACAGAGTTGCAGTGAGTTGTTGTTCCATGCATCTCAAATCAAAAGTTCTATATGAATATACTGAACAACATTCAAAGTGTATAGTTTAAAAGAGCGGGTTGCATGTGAATTATATCTCAATAAAGCAGTTACAAAAAAAGCTCCAAGTTATGAGAATTTCATCTCCTTCCACTCCCTTCCTCTTGCATCAGAGAGGAGCAGCAATCCTGGAAAAGTGAGTTCGCTCTGCAGGGTCAAACTCTCCTTCAGGTGGTTGTTTCAAGGATCAGAGTACTGGGAAGCCTGTGGCTGTCAGGAATATATTTTAGATGTCCTGATGGAGAAATGGTGTCATGGATTAAAGAAGTGAATTTCTGATTCCCTTGGAGCATTTGAAAGTGGCTACAGACAGGAGACATCAAACAACATGGACAATATACTTCCAGATTACACTGTGATGCTCTTAGTTTCTAGATTGTGAGTACCTTTCCAGAACTTTTATAACTGTTTTTTGGAGGGCTTATTTCAAACTCAGCTGTTTGAAAAGGAACCATTAACTTCTATTCAATCTGATGCTCTTTTTTTCACCTGTTTTGGTTAAAGTGTTAACATTGACCTGGACATCCAAATGGAAGTCAGAGTCATTTTTGGTGCCTCCTCCCCTTCCCTCACTTTTGGAGGGAAGGGATAGATATGAAAATGAGTACTTATTTAGAATGAGTCAAGAAATCATAGCACTTTACACATTTAAGAATACAACTGGCTGACATACCTCTATAATTTTTTTTCCTACATTTTTTGGTTAGACAACCTTTGATTGCCTTTGATATAATTTTATCTTTGTAATGTTTTCAGAAAACATACAACATTTCATACATGCTCACTGTTTTTAGCACTATTCCTTACAGACTTGTACCTACAAACAGGAATTCTGACAAATTCTATTTCATGTGAGTCTCTTCAAGAAATAAAAAAGTATGATTCATTTACAATTACATGTGCTACATTATCTAGTATATGCTACTTGGCATGAATAAGAACTCAGTCCTATACTTGCAGTTTTATACATATAATGATAATGAACAAATTTCCAGAGAAATTCTGGCTCTGTAAATTTTAAGTATTCTTTCTCTTCCACTGCCATATATAGCATTGAATTGTAATGAATGAAATGGAAGGCCATAGTAGTAGGCTGAGCACCTCAGGTGGACATATCCCAATATGCCCTCTTTGAAACTTTCTGGAAGCATCTTTCTGTGTATTATTTTGTTTTTTTAAATGAATGTTTGCCGTGTTATTTACATACAATTAAATTGTACATTTCATAGTTTTTTCCCCCCTTTTCTTTCTCCCTCCCTTCATCTTTCTTTCTGACTGTTTCTTTCTTGCTTTCTACAAACAGTTATTGATCACCAGGAATTGTTATAGGAGTTGCAGTTGCACAGTGAACAACTGAAAGCCCTGAGTCTTCTACCATGGAGAGGTGAGAGAGACAGACAAGAAGTAAAACAAACAAATGAACAGATAGTATATTTGGTGATGATGAGTGAATTCAGCAGGTAAAGTGACAAGAAGTGACCTTACAGGGAGGCAAGGGAAGGCAAGTCAGACACTGTGACATTGAGCAGAGATGTAAAGGGGGTAAAAGACTGAGTCATGGGGGTATTTAGGAGAAGAGTGTTGTAGGCAGAGGGTTTAGCCAATGCCATGGCCCTGAGTTAAGAACATGCTTGACTTGTTCAGGAGGAGAAGCTGACTATTCTGGCAAAGGGGAAAGTGTTAAGAGCTAAGGTCAGATTTGGTAGGGGGCCATATCATATAGCAGCTTATAGGAATTTGCCATTTATTCTGAGTGTGATGTGAAGCCATTGGGTGGGGGTAGGGAAGTGTTGACATTGTTGGACTTACTTTTTAGGAGGATCCTTTTGATTTCAGAGTGTAGATTAGATGGAGGGGGTCAATGTTGGAAATAGGAAAAGCAGACAGGACTTGAAATTATGATTTGGATTACAGTTTAACGTTGGAGGTGGTGAAATGTCATTTGGATTTAGCCAACAGGATTTCCTGTGGGATATGTATGTAAAAAGGGATTCAAGGGTGAATCTATAATTACACGTCATCATTTTTTGCTTAGACTACTGTAGTAACCTCCTAACTGTTTCCCCTGAATCTACCCTTGTTGCCTTACTAGTCTGCTCTTCACACTCCAACAGAAGAATCTTCCCAAAACATAAACTCTGTCAGTGGAATGCTATTTATTTTAGGGTAAAGATAAAACTCTTTTACATGGTGTGCACAGTCAGGTTTCTTCCTCTCTCTCTGGTCTCATCTTGCACCGAGTCCCCTTGCTTATTCCGTGCACTCTACACATCCTGGCTTTTGACCATACTCCCGTCATGATTCCTCCCTCAGAAGAGTCTCTGTGAATAATTTCCTCTAGTCTGCAATGCCTTTTTCTCTGCTCTTCACTGAGTTATATTCTTACTTTACTTCATATCTTAATTCAACCATCACTTCCTCAAAGAAACCATCTCCAATTTCCCTGGCAAGGTCAAGCTTCTACTCTCAAAGAATCTTGTTCTACTCCTTGGTAGAAATGATCCCAGCTGCAGTTTTCCATTTAGTTTATTTCTGCCTCCTCTTCTAAACTCTAAACCCCAAGGGAGCAAGGACCATATTTTTTCTTTCTAGCATTGTGCATGAGACATAGGAAGTTGTTGGAATGAATGGGTATTTTCTGCTCTTAAATTAAGACTTTTTAAAAGTGTTTCTCTAAACATTGCTCCTATTCCCCTCATACTTCTTTGTCCTTTACAAACTGAATTTCCCAAGCTCTCATCTCTGGTCTTCAAAGTGGTTCCATTTCTTCTTTTGCTATTTTGCCAAAGATCCCAGTTATACTGAGTCTAAAAGCAGATATATGAGTATAAGATACTGGGCAGTTTGGCAATATATTTGGTTGATTATTGAGGGGACTATATACTTATTTACAGTTCCCAAAAGGGTCGTATAACTTAAACCTCACAACAATCTTCCAAAGCAGGACAAGAAAAGAAAAAAATTGAACAAAGACACCTTTATCAAAGAAACAGCTAGAAGCTTTTTTGCTTCTAGGCAGGGAAAGAAAATTATTTCATGAGAAATTAAAGCATTCCCTTTTGCACTGCCCAATCTAGTAGCCAGTAACCGCAAGTGGCAATTGAGCTCTTAAAATGTGGCTAATCCTAATTGATACGTCCTGTCAGTTTAAAATACATATTGATGACATTTTGATAAGATGATATTCTGGAAGTCTTTGGCCAAGTAAAATATACCATTTCTAGTAAGCTGAATAGTGGACCCAAAGGTATCAGGTCCTATTCCCTGAGACCTCTAAATGTTACCATTTTGGAAAAAACGTCTTTGCAGATGGATTAAGTTAAGTATCCTGAGGTGAAGAGGTAATCTTGGATTGTCAGGGTGGGCCTTAAATGCAATCACATGTATTTTTATAAGAGGTAGGCAGATGGAGATTAGACATATGCATAGACAGAGGAAAAGGTAATTTGAAGACAAAGCAAAGAATAGAGTGATCTGGCTACAAGCAAGGAATGCTGGCAGCCACCAGAAGGTGTAAGAGGCAAGGAATGGACTCCCCCCAGAGGCTCCAGGGGGAGCATCTTCCTGCTGACACCTGGGTTTCAGCCCAGTGCCATTGATTTTGGACTTCTGGGTTACTGAACTCTGAGAGAAAAAATGTGTGTTGTTTCAAGCCACTAAGTGTGTGGTAATTAGGTATAGCAGTCAAAGAAAACCAGCACATTATTAAAATTAATTTCAGCCATTTCTTTTTGCTTTTTAAAATGTGGCTACTAGTTAACTTAAAATTACATATGTGATTCACATTATATTTCTCTTGGACAGCACTGTCTTAGACCATATGAAAGATAATAATAAGGATGGCAATGGCCAGCTGTTCTCTAAATCTGTAGTGGACAGAATAAAATATAATGTGCTTAGCATGCAAAGAGGGTTGAATATGTGAAAAAGGATAAATTAGATTAATGGTGATTAAATATTGATACTGGCAAACAGAGACCCTGGAATGTCTATGCTTAACAATTTTAGAAAATCAGACTAGTAGCCATATGTCCATCAAACCTGCAGTAAAACTATCTGGAAGATGGGGATGGGATCAGAAGACTGCTTGAAAGCCTGATTTTACCTTGAATCACACTAAATTGCTGAAATTATAAGGTAACATATTTTGAATGGTCAAATTTAAATTCCACCATTTCTACTTCTCTGAAATTTCATCTTTCTCAACAGTACTGAAAAAGCAGATAAAGGATGATGAAGCCTAGGACAAACTGAAGCTAGATAGTGGCACAATGCAGAGAGTGAAAAGACTGGAGAAAGAGAGCTAGAGTGTGTCAAACTGCTTGCAATGGTGGGACTTTTTTTTCCCACGTGTCAATTTATTATCTATAAAATGCCTATTATAATATATAGTATTATATATATTGAAGTATATATTATAATATATGCTTTGCACATTGTTCTAAGGATTATAAATAATATATGTAAAGCATTAGGCACATAGGAGGAACATAGTAAATAGTGCTTCTTACTTATTTTATTTTTTTTCATAGGCAGGCACTGGAAATCAAACCCAGGTCTCCAGCATGGCAGGAGAGAACTCTGCCTGCTGAGCCACCATGGCCTGTCCTATTTATTGTTTTTATTGAGCCTTTTCATATTGATATAAATAAATAGAAGAAATGATTTCAAACCAGACTTTTCCAAGCAGGCGTCATATAATATTTAGTGCACTCAGAAAAGGTGAAGATATGGCTTGGTAAAAAGTTATAACTCAGGTTTTTGGATTTGTAATAAACTGGCATTATAGCCAAACTTGGCAAGAAGTATTAAAGATTGAAACAGACAAGTGTTTTATCTGTGGAATTCAAATTCTTTATCTACTTGCAGTAGCCAGTACTTTATAGAAATGAAAGTCTTTAGATTTCCTTAGGAAAAAGTGACAATAGCTAATGTTTATTAGACGCTTAATTAAGGCACTCTTCTAAGTAGTTTAAATGAGTATATTAATTAATTTAATCCTTACAACAACACTGTGTGGTAGATACTATTGTTATCATCTTCATTAAAGTAGAAGAAATTGAGACACAGGGAGATGAAGTACATTGTCTAATGTAAACAGTTAGTAATGACTGGTATGGGGATTTGAACCCAGGCTATCTTGTTTAATATCCTAACTCATATGACCCACTGTTGTATTATACTGTCTTTCACAGAGTATGGATCTTAAAACAGACTGAGGTATTTGCAAGTCTCATTGATGGTGGCTTCAGTCCATCCATATGTTAATGATATATGCCAACTGCATTTATTGGATTTCTACTATTTGCAACCTATTGTACAAGATAGTAAAGGAAAACAAAAACAAGACAGCATCTGTTCTCAAGCAGTTTACAATGTAAAGAGAAGACAGTCATGTTAACAACAAACTATAATGCAAAGAAGATCAAAGCAACTGTGAACCAGAGGTATGATCAAATAGTTTTGGAGAAGAACCTCTCTTATGGGCGCCCAAGTCCCATGGGCATATGTTTATAATATGTATTATTATCTAATGCAATCATCTGTCCAATTCTTAGTCTTCCTCATCAGTCTGTGACACTATAGACTGTGTCGTATTCATCTTTGTCTCCTAGAAACCTAGCAGATTCCCTGCCACTCAATGCCTTTTCAATAATTATTTATGGAATGCATTAAGAAATGGACAAATTGTTGCAAAGGAAAAAGAGGCCAAATATGACTGGGTATATTCAATTAAACCTGACTGAAACATTGGCTTTTGAACTAGAGTTTGGAAGATGGGGATTATTTTGATGGGAAGAAAGGTGGTACTTAAAGGAAAGCAGGGAGTTGGTAGAACATATCAGACAGAAGTTGGTAGAACATATCAGACAGAAGGGACAGTATAAACTGAAGTTTGAAGATGTGAAAATGGTTCATTAGGCTTATATTGTTCAGTGACAAGAAACTGGCTGTGTTGCCCAAGTCCTGGGTCAAGGGCAGAATTAACATAGCTCTGCAGAAAATTCAGGAAAGTATCCAAACAAGTTGATATGAAGTAAAACAGCTTGATGGTTGCTGGAATTGTTTTTTAATAATAAAGAAAATATCATTTATTGAGTACATATTCCAGGTATGCTATTATGTAAAAAATTACTTCATCCAAATAGTAGCATGTTTCTTATATTACAGATGAAGACATTGAAGTTCAGTGCAGTTAAGTGACTTGCCCACATGGCTATTAAGAGATGGAGCCAGAATTTGAACCTTTTTGATTCTATGGACCTTGTTGTTATCTCTATCATGTGATCCTATCAAAGTCTGTGTACAGTCATCAAACTTATTTGCTTTAACCTTCATTTCTTCTGTTATATGTACTTAAAATCTCCATTGGTCGGTGATGGATCAAAATTGCTTGAGGTCAAAGTTGAATCAGGGAAACAAGATTTCTTTTTTATCCCTTCAGCTAAGCAGGAGGCTGCAGCTCATTGGAACTTGTATTCCTATATACTTAAGTATCTCTGGAGAATTCTGAAAGCTGGGCATGAATATGTACACATGCAAGAAATGAGCAAGGCAGATGCTACCCTGATCTCTGCTGGGCCATTTTAGATCATAGTAACTAATATACAGCACCTTTTTTAGCTGCCAACATTTTTTTTGGGTCTCTGTTTATCAACTTCCTCCTCCCCCACCAGAGCCCTGCCATTACATCTTTCTCTCAGTCTCCAGCAAAAGCATATGTTTGATTTTCTTCTTTACAGAGCAGGTTAATCCAAGCCTGTATCTTGTCCAAGAGTGAATGCAGTTGGCAGGAGAAATCACTGGTTTCAAACTGCTGCAACATGTGGACACTCTGAATCCTCTCTCCCCCCACTATTACCATGTCTATCATTCTTGACATGTTTTCTTGTAGTCTGTGCATTGAGAGTGACTCAATGGCAATTTTTAAAAGAGAGTCACAGTTTTTCAATGCTTTCTTGTTGGTTATTTGGAATCCAGTGCCAAAGAAGTGTCAGCTTATGGTGGTTTAGGAGGTGCTTCCTCTTTATGTAGATGACTCTACTGAACATCCTGCCAGATGGTCAGGTTCTAAACCTTTTTTTTTTTTGTAGCAGTAATGATGAACTACAGTAATCCATAAAAGGTGTGTGCTTGGATTTGACTGTGTTCATTTATTCATTCATTCCTCAAATATTTTTTGAGTGCTAATTTCATGCCAGGTAATAGATAAAGCAAATGTTTTGCTTTATTGTTTGTAGATAAAGCAAATGTCTTGTGATGCTGAGAGAGATGTGGTCCTTGACTTCATGGAAGTTCCACTCAAATGGGGAGATGGATTGTAAACAAGTAAACAACTGAACAAAATATTACAGAGTGACATAGCTGTTGTGAAAAAAACAAGAAGGGTGTGGAATAGAAAGGAGCATTGGGAGTCCCTGTTAGAAAGTTGAACAGGAAAGACTCTTCTGAAGAGGTGACCAATGGTTTAGGCTTGAGGAGGGAGGATGAATCAACCATGAGAAGAGCTGGGGAGCATGCATTCTAGAACAATCTATAGGACATTCTGGTGGTGGGGCCTGACCATTGCTGCAAGGATATTTCATGGCTGGTTGATTAAATCATCAGCCAGTCGACTGCATCTGTGGTTGATACATCTGCAATCAACTAAGGCCTGCCTCCCAAGAGATAATCCATTCAGCGGAGTCTTTTGAGGGAGAAGAGATATTTTTTCACTAGTTTCTTCAGCCAGTGAGCCTCTCCCATGGAATTTGTCCAGACTCAAAATCAGAGATGCCGGCTTCACAGCCTGCCCTCTTGATTTTAGAATCTTCCATTCCCATGGTTGTGTGAGACACTTTAGAAATCTCATATTTACAGACCTCTCCTGTTGGTTCTGGTTCTCTAGAGAACCCTGATTAACACACCCCAAAATTATATTTTTAAAAAATGCGATCTTGGTGCACGTTCTGCTCATTGCTACCAGAATGTCATTGCTTCTAGGCCCTCATAATTCTGCATATTGAACATATTGAACATAATGCTGGGTGGTTCCTCTGGTATGGACTGAACTGAGATGATTTCAACTGAGTTTTCACAGTTGACATCTGTGGTCCTTTGGTGGGTTGTCACAAGGTTTCATGATGGCCTCAGCTGGGACAGCTGGGGTGACTGTGGCCTTCTTTCTTCATGGTCTCTCAACTTCCAATACACAAACCTGCTCTTGTTCACACAGTGGCAGAATTTCAAGAACAGCAAGAATAAAAGTACATAGACTGGGCCACAGTGGCTCAGCAGGCAGAATTCTCGCATGCCATGCTGGAGACCCAGGTTTGCTTCCTGGTACCTGCCCATGCAAAATTAAAAAAAAAAGTACATCGACACTATCTTGAGCCCTAAGATGGAAGCTCATCCAATGATAATTCTGGTACATTTTACTGGACAGAGCAAGTTAGGAGGCCAACCCAGATTCAAGGGATGAAGAAATAGACTCACCCTTCAGGAAAGAATCTGCAAATAATTGTGGCTACATTGCAATCTCCCACATGTAGGTGATATAGGAATGGAAAACACTGAAGAAACAAGTTCTGGGAGCAAAGAGAAAACACAGTCATGGTGAGAGATAAGTGTGGTCACAGCCCCTATGCATAAGACAGGAATCCCAGTACTGAGAAGAGGAGCATTGCACTCTTGATAAGAATAAAAATGAGCTTGGCTCCTTGCTAAGCTTCTCAACCTAACTTGGGATGGAGATGGAAACTTAACAGGTTGGAAGAAGAGAAGCAAAGATAGTAGATTTTGAGGATTTGATTTTCAAGAGCTTCGGATCCTAGAAAGAACAACATGCTGTCATAATTGGGTATAAAGCACAGTCATGATCAAAATTAGCAAAAGAGAAGAAGGAAGAGAGATTCAGGGGGGGCTGAAATCTTTAAGATTTCCCTTTTAATCATTACTTGATGAATTGTCTGTGTCCATTGATAACCATCTTATTCTCCTACTGGTTGCTCTCGTTTCACTTTGGATATTTAAAAATATGCTTTATGATCTACATAGTAATATTTATGTCACCAACAAAGTGGTCTGAAGTTTAAACGTAAACTCGCTAACATAGGTGATGCAATAATAGGAGTATATAACATTTGCTTTATGTATACCAGCATTGTGTCTCAACAAATGATCTGGGACTCTTAGATCATTATTCTACCTTCTTATCCATCCTTCTTATTCTATTTTCCCAAGGAAACTATATTTCAAGGAGAATTTACCCTTGAGATGTCATTAAATCTACCATTAGATTTTTACCATTAAGATAGTGAATATAAGTAATTGTTTTTAATACATACTATTCTTATGGAAAATCAGTTTTACACAAAGGTAGGAAATTTCATCAGAGGTATTTTATGATTAACAATGGAGATATGTTGAAGCTCAGAGTTGTGAGCCACAAGACACCAGAAACTCTTAACTACCAAAATGTTAGTGCTTTCATTGGAAGAGACATGAATCCTGGTTTCCTTTGTGTGCATGTAGTACAACCACCTTTAGGTCTCAGAGCTGTTGAATATATAAACATAATAAACAGCTCGTAAAATAGCAATATCCCTGTAGTGTAAATGCAATTGCCATAAAAAAACTGAAAGCAGATCGAATTGAAAGTTAATTCAACACCTGAAAGTAGATTCAACATGGCAATAGTTTGAATATTCAATGCAATTTATTTGCTTGCTTAATCACAAGTTATCAACAGAACCAGTATTCCAAAATCAGGTCCAGAGCACACAACACACTTAAAGGTGGAGGATACTAGAGTCTCACAAGTCCATCAGCCCAAGAGCCAACAGAAAGTAGGTAGGTACCTTTAGCAAGTGATCTTGGGAGCCAAATCTGATGTGGCAGCAGCGGCAACTACAAAGCCAAGAGTGGGAGGCACTGTTTGCAGTGGTGTAGTAAGGATAGCAGCAATCCTTGCAGCACAGGCCAGGCATTAGAGCTGGAAGTCAGAGTGACCAGGTGTCAGCCTGCCTCTACCCAATGCTCACTGAAAAGGTGTCTGAATTGAAATGGCTTCTAATGCTTCAGAGGTCTGGTTGTCAATATTTTTATCAAGGCAGTGCCCCTCTGGGCTGGCATCTGGCTAGTCTATATCATATCCTCACATAAATGTTCAATATTATAACAAAAATATGTTTTTTTCCCAAATGGTTTACATTTTATTTGTGGTCAACATGCTTACACTATTTTTAAGATTCAATATTGTTAACATTATTCCAATACCCCAAAATTCCTTTTCTATTAACAGTGATTTTGGATCACTGCATGTATATTTGAAAGACTGGATGATCATGAATAAACCATATAAAGATCATCCCAGAAATCCTCTAATTTTTTATATCACCTTAGTTTTCCCCTCTATTCAATTCCCTTAAAATTATAACTCTAATGGAATTTTTCTTTGAAAAGCCTCAATTTAATTATAAAACATAATCATGATTTTAAATAAATATTTTTGGAAGAGAAAAAGAAATGCAAAATTGCACTATTAGATTTCTGGTTTAACATGACAGATTGAACAACACAGATTTAGCTCTACTCCCTCCCCAAACCCAGCTAAGTGAGGGTAAAGAAGGAATTAGGAGAAGAGGTGACAAAGATGGTAGTTAAAGTCAAAATTTTGAAAGATGGAAACTCAATAGACATGTGGCATTTAAATTGTTAGCAACTTGGAAAACTGAAGTTGGAGCCTGATGAGAGGAGAAAGCCAAAAGAGTCAAATTGACTCACTGAGCAGAGCCTTAAAGAGGTTCTGTAATTGGAGGCACCAGATGCCTCTGATGCTGGGGTTGAGAGGTGGATTGTAAACAGGAGGCATGTTTAAAGTCTTTAGGTTAGAGTCCCACGCTGGGCAGCAGACCATTGCCCCTATGCTATTTCAGAAAATAATGAAGTTCATTTCTGAAGAAATTGAATTTAAGAACTTCTGGATTATGGTGTACTTGGCATAGCTGAAGACATTCTAAAAATAGGGAGATTAAAGAAAAGTTTACTTAGCAAATGGTGAGATACCTTGCTCTCTTCCCCTGTTTAGTTTCCCAAGGCTTGCCAGTGTTGGAGGATTCTTCTTTGGGGAAACTGGCTAGATCAAAAGAAAGATGAAAAAAAAAAACAAAACAGCCTATAAACAACTAACATATAGGTCCCAAAGTGCAAAAACTACTGCTCTTTATTCTATTGACATTTTGGACCAGATACTTCCCATTGTGAGAAGCTGTTCTGTGCATTATGAGATACTTGGCAGCATCCTTAGCCTCTATCCTTTCCCCAGTTATGACAATCAAAAATATCTTCAGACAATGTCAAATGGTAGCAAAATAATCCTCAGCTGAGAACCACTGTTCTGTGAAGTTCCTCTCTCAACAAACCCTGCCCATGTACATAGGGCTTTCAACTGGGTTAGTTTTTCTCTTTTAGATTAAATGGGTTCACCAGGACCTGAAGAAAGCCTTTATCATGAAAGACAGATACCGTACAAATGTCCAAACAACAACAAACACTCAGAGTAATAAGAACAAATGCAATACACAGAAGAAAGCATCAAAATACTTTAATATCCTTGAAATATTAAGAGAAATATTGTATGTACGAAATGTGAACAAGATGCTATATAAAAGGGACACACAGAGAATAAGAACAAACTCTTGGAAATTAAAAAATATCGCAGCAGACATTTAAGATAAAAATAATAGGAGTGTTGAAAGATAAAGCTGAAGAAATAGACTAAAAAATCATGTAGTCAAATAGGTGAGAAAGATTGGAAAAATAATTAGGAAGTACCAATGTTTGTTAGTAAGGTTCCCCAAAGAGGTAAACAAGTAAGTAGATGTAAGAAAACTGAGAAAAATAAATACTTTTCCAAAACTGAATGGCATGAGGTTCCAGGTTGAATGGTATAGAAGATAATGAATGAAAAAATAGTTGTTCTAAGGCACATTGTTACAAATTTCAGAACACCAAAGTTAAAGACTCTTAAATCTTCCAATAAGAGAAAGATAGGAGGAGAGGTATAAAGGATAAGGAAACAGAATGTTGGTAATGGAGGAGTAAATCAAGGAAGAGGCAGACCTGGAATCTGAAAAGAGTAAGCAATGCCAAAGAGAGGCAAATGGAATTTCTGAGGTGGGACTGGCAGGCAAGTCAGGTGTCCATTAGGCTTAGATATCAAGCACTTGGATTAAATTTGGATGCAGGACTATAGGAGGGATGTTGTCTAGAGAAAAAAAATGGGACAAACTTATTCTTTGTTGTGTTCGTATTGTGAAGAAAGTTACAATTCTGTTAGAGAATTTGGGGGTGGATTAATGATAGATCACAAGAAACCATGCAAATGGAAATAGAGACAATTCTTCTCTTGAGGAAAATCCCAAATTTTCTTTTCTAAGTGCCTTAGCTATGAGTAGTCTATGAGTCAGAATAATGTAAATACCAAATATTTTTAACCTAAAGTTGGTATAATTACATTGGGAAGCAGTTATGATGACCTGAGAATGAATTCCTTGTTTTCCATGGAAAAAACTCAGTGGCTTATGCAAAAATTGAAAAATCTGGTAATTGAAGCATAAGCATGACTATTTTTAAAGATATAAGGGGATAAATACTAGAAAAAGAAATAAAAAATTTGAAAGTGTTTTTTTTCCCCTCGAGAGCAGGGCTAGGAAAGTGGAGAAAGATGGAGGAAGAGGCTGATATTTTTCATTTTGAGCCACGTGGACCTATTTAACTATTTAAATTATGATTAAAATAAATACTAAACTGAAAAGCACATTAAAAATGAACTTTAAGGTTAAAATGTTCAGTTAGATAAGCACTTGTTCTTTTGCTCAGCCATATATTTTAGCTTAACCGACTGTATATTGGAAGAACAGAAAATGAAAACAATCATGTTCCTGTATTATAACCTCCCTAAATCTGCAATATTGCCCATTTTATAAATAGGAAAAGTGAGTCACAAAAAGATTGAGGATTTGTAGTTATGGGATATCCCAAAATGTGTCATGCTGTTATAAAAGTTAAAGATTCAGAATCTATGATTTTTATTAGAATGGTTAGAAGTGGGATTCAAATTTAGGTGTCTGTAACATTAAAGAGAATACTAGGGGGATTTGTAGTCTGGTTGAGAAGTTACATTTGGCTCATGCAGCAGCATTGAATATTGATTCAATAATAAGAGGAACTTTTTAACAACTGGGCTTTCCAAAAATGGAGTGGATGCCTTCTAGAGTAGCAAGTGTCTGATATGGGATGCACTAGAAGGCATTGCAGTTTTCAATGGGGAGCAGAGCTACATGATCCGCAATGCCATTTCCAACTCCATTGTTGTGTAAGTCTGATATCAGGAGCCTGTCCAAGAACAGAGAGCTAGTTAGTACCAAAACAAACACTAGAACTTAAAGTTTCTAACACCTATTTCAGGGCATTTCTCTTTTCCTTCCCTGTCTCTTACTTGACCATATGATTCAGATTAGAATCTCCAGGATTATGATACAGAACACATTCTCCTTCCTGCCCTTCTGTATACAAATTTTGGTGTGGTACTCCTGATTGCATTCTCCTTAACCATTTGTCTTCTCCTGTTCACCTCCCTTCTCAGTAGTTCAGGCCAAAGACCTAAGAGATATTTTTAAATGCAAATTTATTAAGATATAGTCACATACCATATAATCCATTCAAAGTGTACAATCAATGGCTCACAGACTCATCATTTAGTTGTACATTCATCAATGCAATCAATTTTAGAACACTTTCATTACTCAAAAAAAAAAAATAAAATAAAAAAGAACACGCCAAACATCCCATACCCCTTATCCCCATCTCCACTATTATTTTTTGTCTTTATTTTATTACACGTCTATCCATACACTGGACAAACGGAGTATCATTCACAAGATTTTTACGATCACATGGTCACATGATAAAAGCTAGAGAGTTATACAATCATTATCAAAGATCAAAGCCACTGGATTGCACTTCAACAATTTTAGGAATTTCCTAAGAGGCATTTTTTATTCTTCCATTTGCTTCACTGCAACATCAATAAATAAGCAAGTCCTATTAGTCTCTCCTCCAAATTAGATCTCAAATCTATTCACTTACTTCTCTCTCTATTCAAATCACCATTAGTTCTTATCAGAAGTACAGAAATAGTCTTCTAATTGGGTTCCTTATTTCAACTCTTTTCCCACA
Source organism: Myrmecophaga tridactyla (assembly GCA_004026745.1). Taxonomy (NCBI): domain Eukaryota; kingdom Metazoa; phylum Chordata; class Mammalia; order Pilosa; family Myrmecophagidae; genus Myrmecophaga; species Myrmecophaga tridactyla. Next base: position 25,144 of record PVIY010001354.1, on the reverse strand, counting down.
TAGTCCATTCTCCACATAGAAGCAGTGGTGAATCTTCAAAAGCATAAACCTGGTCATCTACTCCATCCCCAATCAGTCTTACAATAAAAACCCAAGTTACGAGGTTCTGGATGATCTGGCTCTTACCTTTCTCTTCAACCTTTTCTCATGGCACCTTTCATCTTGGTCACTCTGCTTTAGCCACAATGGCCTCTTGTCATTTCTTCTAGTGCTCCAAGCTTTCTTCTCTGGGCCTTTCCACTTATTCTTCCTCTGTCTAGTACTTCTACTCCCTCTGCCCCAACCCCTCCTCTTAGCATGACTTGCTCATTCTCATCCTTCAGGCTTCAGCTCAAATGTCACCTCTTCTGAGAGAACTTTCCAGATTACCTATCTGACATAAACTCCTGCAGTTACTCTATGTCATCACCTTTTTATTTCCTTCAGAACTGTGATCATTAATATGCATATTTGACTCATTTTCTATCTTCACCACCTGCGTGTGAACTTTGGGAAAACATTGTGATCTTGTCTTTCTTACTACCTTTTAGATTTAGCAAAGTGCCTGACATATACCAAGCATGTAGTACACAGGTATGGTGTTTATATTTAGCACAGATCACTTAATAGATCTAATTTCAAAGTCCATTCCGGAATTTTATCCTTTATTGTGATATATTTCTGAACCATTCTCTACTGTCTTTCAAGAGATGTGTTTTTTCTAAATTCAGACCTGAAGGTTTTCAGATTCATTTGTGCTGGGTAAAGGAATAGAGAATGAGGGATTAAAAAAAAAGGCACTTGAGGAGAAGGGACAGGAGGGTGACTGAGGCTGCAATTTGGGAGTGCGGCTGACCTGGGAGAGCCTTCAGCACTACATGCGGCAGCTCTGGCTTCAGAGCTTGAGGAACTGAGAGGTAGAAAGCTGGAGCCTGGTGTAGAAGCACAGAGCAGTTGAGCTCATGGGAGTGCACAGATGGGTACATGGGATTAGACAGTAAGCCAAGTTGCGTTCCTTGGGTGAGCTACCCTCACTGGTGCAGCCCCATGACCGGCGACTCACCCCACACCCCATGCACCTGAACCCCCTCACCTGTTCCCATTCCCCACGCTCCAGGTGTCCCTACCCCACCAGCCCCCAGTACATGTACCTGCCCCCTACCCCCACCCCAAGTGCAGCCCAATCCACCTCTCCTAAAACCCTCCCAAGCACTACCTCCCCTTCCCTGTTACCTGCAGGCTGTTACCAATGCATAAAGGCTGTGAATACTAACCCCCATACCTAGGCTATCCCCGCTTCCCGATAGTGTTGCACAGCCTCACCCCACCCTTCCTGAGCTCAGTGCATCCATTTACGGCACTCCCAGGCCCATGCATGCATATGGGACCGTCATTCAGCTCTGGAAACTGCACATTACAGCAGTCCTAGAACCGCGCATGCGCACAGCCCTCAGCCTCACTTCCCAGCTCTGAGAAAGTGCTGACCTGCACAGCTGGGTCACATCTGCCCCCAATCCATGAAGACGTAATGCCAACCTGCTGCCACTGTTCTACGCATGTGCACAAAGGGCCCCAAGCCTTAGACCAGTGCACACCAAGTTTACGTCCCCCAGACCAGTGAACCCCCACAGCTACATCCTTCCTGGCCGCTGTGTGGTCACATTCACAAGCACCAGTGTAACATCCCCAACCTGTGCTCATACCTGCCCTGAAACAAATCACTGTACTGAGTGCTCCACCCAGTGCCCTGCTCCCTGCTGTACAACCATCCTGCAAACACAAGACCTTAGACTAGTGAAAGAAATCAACTCCCAAAGTAAATCAATCAAGATATCTACATGTGATGAAGATAGCAGAAGATCATTAAGCATATCACAATGCAGACAGACATAGCCTTGCCAGTGACCAAATTAAAACACCTGAAGAGACACAGACATTGAAACAACTAATCAAAGATGTTCATACAACTCTACTTAATAAAATAAGCGGGATATTTTATATCCTGACATAAAGGAGATCAAGAAGACGGTAGAAGAGCACAAAGAGGAATTTGAAAGAATAAATAGAAAACTAGTGGAAATCACAGAGATTAAAGACTCTGTTAACCAAATAAACATACTAGAGGCACACAACACCAGAATTGAAGAGACAAAAGACAGAATAAGTGAAATAGAGGACAGAATAATTGTCTTCAAAGATTCAAAACAGCAAATGGCAAAAAAGATGGAAAAAATTGAATGGGAATGCAGGGAAATGATAGACAAAACAAAGTGCACAAATATAAAAATCATTGGTGTCCCAGAAAGAGAAGAAAGGAGTAAAGGGTTAGGAAGAGTAGTTGAGGATATAATGGGGGAAACTTCCCAACCCTCATAAAGGACCTAAACATGCAAGTCAAAGAAGCCCAAAGAACTCCAAACAGAATAAATCCAAATAGGCCTTCTCAAAGGCACATACTAATATCAGTCTGTCAAATGTTGAAAAGAAGCAGACAATCCTGAAAGCATCAAGAGAAAAACAATCTACTATATACAAGGGAAATCAAATAAGACTGAGTTCAGACTATTCAACTAGCACCCTGGAGGCAAGAAGACAGTGGTATGATATATTCAAGATCCTCAAAGAGAAAGACTTCCAGCAAAGAATTCTGTACCCAGCCAAATGGTCCTTTAAAATTGAGGGAGAGGTGAAAGCTTTCATAGACAAAGAAGTCCTGAAAGAATTTGTCAACAAGAGACCAGCCCTACAAGAAATCCTAAAAAGAGTTCTGCCGGCTGAAAAAAGAAGACAGGAGAGGAAGGTCTGGAGGAGGGCATAGAATTGAAGAGTACCACTAAGGGTGATTTAAAGAATACAAAGAGAAAGAGGGAAAAGAATATATAGATCAGACAAATAAAATAAAAAAGATAAGATGGTGGAATCAAGAAATGCCTTTTCAGTAATAACTTTGAATGTTAAAGGACTAAACTTACCAATTAAAAGATACAGATTGGCAGAATGGATTAAGAAACATAATCCAGCTATATGCTGCTTACAAGAGACTCATCTTAGACACAAGGATACAAATAGATTGAAGGTGAAAGGATGGAAAAAGATCTTCTATGCAAGCTGTAACCAAAAGAAAGCAGGAGTAGCTATGCTAATATCGGACCAAATAGATTTTAAATGTAAAGACATCATAAGAAACAAAGAAGGATACTATTTACCAATTAAAAGGTCAATTCATTAAGAAAATATAACAATCATAAATGTTTATGCTCCCAATCAAGGAACTCCAAAGTACATGAGACAGACATTGGCAAAACCGAAGGGAGCAATAGATGTTTCAACAATAATAGTAGGAGACTTTAATATACCATTCTCCTCTACATATAGAACAACCAGACAGAAGATCAACAAGGAAATAGAGAAGTTAAATAACTTGATAAGTGAATTAGACCTAACAGACATATATAGGTCATTGCACTCCAAAACACAAGGTTATACATTCTTCCCTAGTGCTCATGGAACATTCTCCAGGATAGATTATAGGCTAGGGCACAAAACAGGTCTTTATAAATTTAAAAATACTGAAATTATTCAAAGCACTTTCTCTGATCACAATGTGATGAAGCTGGATCTCAATAACCACCAAAGAATGAGAACATTCACAAATATATGGATACTAAATAACACACTCTTAAACAACCAGCGGGTCAAAGAAGAAATTGCTAGAGAAATCAGCAGCTATCTGGAGATGAATGAAAATGAGAATACAACCTATCAGAACTTATGGGATGTGGCAAAAGGTGTGCTGAGAGGGAAATTTATTGCCTTAAATACCTATATTAAAAAACAAGAAAGAGCAAAAATTGAGGACTTAACAGCAAACATGGAGGAATTTGAGAAAGAACAGCAAAGTAACCCCAAAGCAAATACCAGACAAGAAATAACAAAAATTAAAGCAGAGATAAATGAATGGGAGAACAAAAGAACAATAGAAAGAATCAACAAAGCCAAAAGTTAGTTCTTTGAGAAAATCAATAAAATTGATGGTCCACTAGCAAGACTGACAAAGGAAGAAAAAAGAGAGGCTACAAATAAATAAAAGCTGAGAAGGGGTGCATTACCACAGACCCTGAAGAAATAAAAGAAATCATAAGAGGATATTATGAACAACTATATGCCAACAAACTAGACAACTTAGATGAAATAGACAAATTTCTGGAGACACACAAACATGATACACTGACTCAAGAAGAAATAGAAGATCTCAACAAACCAATCACAAGCTAAAGAGATTCAATCAATCATCAAAAATCTTCCTACAAAGAAAAGCCCAGGGCCAAATGGCTTCACAGGGGAATTTTATCAAACATTCCAGAAGGAACTAACACCAACGTTACTCAAACTTTTCCAAAAATTGAAGAAAAAGGAACTCTACCTAGCTCATTTTATGAAGCTAATATCATTTTAATACCAAAACTGAGTAAAGATGCTATAAGAAAGGAAAACTACAGGCCAATCTCCCTAATGAACATAGATGCAAAAATTCGCAATAAAATATTAGCAAATCGAATCCAACAACACATTTTAAAAAATTATACACCATGACCAAATGGGGTTTATACCAGGAATGCAAGGAATCAAAGGTAACTACCTCAATATGATAAAGGGAATATATGAAAAACTGATAGCCAGCATTGTATCTCAATGGAGAGAGACTGAGTAGGTACAAGACAAGAATGCCCTCTGCCACCACTATTATTTAATATTGTGCTAGAAGTTCTAGCTAGAGCAATCAGGCAGGACAAAGAAATAAAATGCACCCAAATTGGAAAGAAAGAAGTAAAACTCTCATTATTTGCAAATGATATGATACTATAATTGGAAGATCCTGATAAATCTACAGCAAAGTTGCTTGAGCTAATAAACAAATTCAGCAAGGTGGTGGGATGTGCTGGTTTGAAAGGATATATGTACCCTAGAAAAGCCATGTTTTAATCCTAATCCCATTTTGTAAAGGCAGTTTTTTATAATCCCTATTCAGTACGGTATGTTTCAAACTTTAATAAGATAATTTCCTTGGAGATGTGACTCAATCAAGAGTGGCTGTTAAACTGGATTAGGTGGAGACATGTCTCCACCCATTCTAGGTGGGTCTCGACTACTTTACTGGAATCATATAAAAGATAGATTCTGAGAGAGCATAACGACATAGCCAAGAGAAGCAGAGAGTCCACCAGCCAGCGACCTTTGGAGATGGAGAAAGAAAATGCCTCCCGGGGAGCTTCAAGAAACAGGAAGCCAGGAGAGAAAGCTAGCAGATGCTGCCGTGTTCACCATGTGCTTTTTCCAGATGAGAGAAAAACCCCGACTGTGTTCACTATGTGCCTTCTTGCATAAGAGAGAAACCCTGAACTTCATTGGCCTTCTTGAACAAAGGCATCTTTCCACGGATGCCTTTGATTGCACATTTCTATAGACTTGCTTTAATTGGGACATTATCTTGGCTTTAGAATTGTACTCTAGCAACTTATTAAACTCCCCTTTTTAAAAGTTTTTCTGTTTCTGGTGTACTGCATTCAGGTAGCTAGCAAGCTAGAACACGGTGTATAAAATTAATGTGCAAAAATCAGTAACATTTCTATACACAAGCAATGAGCTAGCTGAGGAGTCAGTTAAGGAAAAAATTCCATTCAAAATAGCAACTAAAAGAATCAAACACTTATGAATGAACTTAACTAGGGAAGCAAAGGATTTGTACACAGAAAACTACATAACATTGCTCAAAGAAATCAAAGGAGATCTAAATAGGTGGAAAGACATTCCCCGCTTATGGATAGGAAGGCTAAATATAGTTCAGATGTCAATTCTCCCCAAATTGATCTACAGATTTAACACAGCACCAATCAAAATTCCAACAACCTACATTGAAGATTTGGAAAACCTAACTACCAAATTCATCTGGAAGGGAAAGAGACACAGAATAGCTAAAAGCATCCTAAAAAAGAAGAATGAACTGGGAAGATTAACACTCCCTGACTTTAAAACCTATTATAAAGCCACAGTGGTCTAAACAGCATGGTACTGGCACAAAGGTAGGAGCATTGACCAATGGAATCGAATTGAGAATGCAGAAATAGACCATGAAATCTATGGTCAACTGGCTTTTGACAAGGCCCCCAAATCCTCTGAACCGGGATAAAATAGTCTTTTCAGTAATTGGGCATGGAAGAATCGGATATCAAGAGAATGAAAGAGGGCCCTTATCTTACACCCTACAAAAAAATTAACTCAAAGTGGATCAAACAGCTAAATATAAGATCCAGCACCATAAAGCTTCTAGAAAAAAATATAGGGAAACATCTTCAAGATCTAGTAACAGGAGGTAATGTCCTAAACTTTATACCCAAAGCACATGCAACAAAAGAAAATATAGATAAATGGGAACTCCTCAAAATCAAATGCTTCTGCACCTCAAAAGACTGTCAAAAAGGTGAAGAGGCAGCCAACTCAATGGGAGAAAATATTTGGAAATCACGTATCAGACAAAGGTTTGATTTCCTATATATACAAAGAAATCATACAACTCAACAATAAAAGAACAAACAATCGAAATATAAAATGGGCTAAAGATATGAATAGGCATTTTTCTGAAGAGCAAATACAGATGGCTCAAAAGCACATGAAGAGATACTCATTTACATTGGCTATAAGGGAAATGCAGATCAAAACTACAATGAGATACCACCTCACACCTATAGGAATGGCTGCTATTAAACAATCAGGAAGCTATAAATGTTGGAGAGGATGTGGAGAAACTGGGACACTTCTGCACTGCTGGTGGGAATGTATAATGGTGCAGCCACTACGGAAGACTGTTTGGCAATTCCTTAAGAATCTAAATATTGAGTTGCCCTATGACCCAACAATAACACTACTTGGTATATACCCAGAAGAGCTGAAAACAACGACACAAACAGACATTTATACACCGATGTTCATAGCAGCATTATTCACAATCACCAAAAGATGGAAACAAACCAAATGCCCATCAACAGATGAGTGGACAACAAAATGTGGTATATGCATATGATGGAATATTATGCAGCAGTAAGACAAAATGATATCCTGAAGCACATGACAAGATGATGAACCTTGAGGACATAATGCTGAGTGAAATTAGCCAGATACAAAAGGACAAATACTGTATGATTCCACTTACATGACCAGCATAAAGATATAATCAGAGGCAGATAATACAGAATATAGGGGATTTAGAGATACATAGAAGCTAGAGATGGGTAAACCATTAGCTAATGAAGTTGAGCTCAAAAGTAAGGGAATAGATAGTGGTGAAGGTGATTCTCTAGTGGGTCTATAAGTAATATTACCATATTGAAGATGAACAAGATTGAAAAGGGTTGTATAGGTATGCATGTCCCACTGACTCACACTAGAAATATGAATGAGTTCTTGTAAGAATTACTTCAAAGATATGATTCTTGTATAAAGAGTGTTGAAGTCTTTTGGGTACAGGGGAAAGCTGCTATTGCATGCTATGAGCTATGTTCAAAAGGAAACCATCAGCACTACCACAGCAACAGCAGAGGCAAACAATGGGGTGAGGGACAAGAGTTAAGAGGAGGTTTAGATTTCCTATTTGGTAAGGGTGTGTTTATTGATTTTTTGCTTCTTGGGAACAATGAAATTATCTAAAATTGAGAATGTTGGTGGACTGTGGACTTTGGGCCTTCTACACGATGCCTGATGAATGCAGGTGGCTGAAGGACGCACTGACAGAAGCAAAATGGCAAACGACGGTGTATATTTATGAACGAAGGCTGTGCTGCTACAAAAAGGAACAAGGTCATAAGGCATGCAACGATGTAAATGAACATGTGGGACAGTTGATGAGACAAAATAAGCCAGAAACAACAACAAAAAAACCTTGGTGTGGTCACCTTTAGAAAATGCTTATAAGAAAACAGGAGCCTAGGTTATAAGCCTTTGGAGCAGACACAATAAGTCTGGAGTGGTGATTATTATTTCTGTGTTATTCAAGGCTATTTTTTATATATAACCTGATATTTCGAGATAACAATGAAGCTGAACAGGTTGAGATGAAAGTAGTTCAGAACATAGGGTAAGGAAGACAGTGTCTATATTTAGAACCACACATACTCTTTGAAACCAATGGAAGAAAGGTTTATTTTATCTGGAACTGAAATTTTCTGTAGTGCATAATCTAATTCAACCTATCTGTATAGCTCATCTGAACAACTGAAACACAGAGAGCAAAGAATGAGAAAGAGGTCCTTTAATCCTGTATAGATTATTCCAATGCCTGGAAACATCCTAGAGTATGTTAACCAGATAATCAAAAAGTACTGGCAAAATCCCCTGAGGGAGGGGAGAAAGACTTAAACCTTACCATCAGGGAATCCCCTGACACTGTGTCAAACTTTAGGGACACCCAGATCAACAGCCCATGCCCTCAATCATGAGGTTTACTCTTGTGAAATTTATGTAGATAGAGGAGAAGCTTAGACTACTTATAGGCATGCCTAACAGTTACTTCCAGATGCCTGCCATTTTTTGCTCAGATGTGGCCTCAGTCTCTCTAAGCCCAACTCTGCAAGTGAAATCATTACGCTCCCCCCCTACATGGGACATGATATCCAGGGGTGAAAGTCTCCCTGGAGACATGGGAGAGGACTCCTATGGATAAATCCAGACCTGGGACCATGGGATCAGCAATTACATCCTGACCAAACAGGGGAAAAGAAGTGTAATTAATAAAGTATCTGTGGCAGAGAGAGTTCAAATAGAGTCGAGAGGCTACTCTGGAGATTGCTCTTATACAAGTTCCTATTAGACCTTGCTACCTATCATAACCTGCCAACCCCCTACCAGGACCATTCCAGCCCATTCTAAAGAACACCTAGTGCAATTTATAAGATTCCGCAAGGGTTCCAGGCACTATAGTAACTTGCCAGAAACCTACAATCCAGATGGGTCCCTGGTCCAGATAAGTCCTGAAACCTAGCCCAGCCTCTCCAGAGCATCAGATAGTCCCATCTCCCTACCTCATATTAGTGACAGACCCTTCCAATATCAAAATTGAGAATTACCATAGCCCAAACAACCCCAATGAGAGGTATGGAAAGATCAAAGGTGATGGTGGAATTATACATAGAAGATAGGACTTAACAAATGAATATGAATACTGAATCATTAAAATGATTTCTCTTTTAGTCTCCAGTATTTCAGAACAGCTAGAAGTAAAAACCTAAAATTGTGAAATTGTAACCCATGTCAAACTCTGAAATATGTTCTACAACTTGGTGCTTGGAAATTTATAGCTTTTTTGTATATATGTTATTGTTCACAAAAAAAGAAGGAAAAAAAGCCTCTTGTGATAATAAAAAAAGTATTTAAGCCCTCTAGCCTCCTATAATCTGGAGCAGCTAGAAGGAAAAATATGAGAGGATCGTATGGTAGCCCATGACAAACTCTGGGATCTGTCCTGTAACCACTTTTTTGAAGAGTGCTTTGAAAATTATTGCTTTTTTTTTTACTATTGCTTTTTTATTTCTTTGCTTTGTATATATGTTATACTACACAATAAAAAAAAGTTTTTTAAAAAAGGCACTTGGTCCATACACTTTATATGTTGGTGATAACCATACATTTGAAATATTAGCCAGTTCTAAAGATCTCAGATGCATGGAAGCCTCCCATCTGTATTCTATTTTTCAATATTCTGTCTAACCTGATAGATTTCACTCTTATTGCTTAATTTTCATCATTATCATTACTTGTCGTCTTTGGACAGAAAATGGTATCAGCACAGCAGTTTGTACAAGCTGCTGTCTACTGTCAGATTCGTTAATGTCCTTATTATAGATGTATAAAACCTTCCTCTTCTGTTGAGTTATCAAAGATCTGCTATCTGTCAACGTGTCACCCAGAACAAAGCTACAAGGTCTTTATTCTTGTCTTGTAACTTGAAAGGCTGTTTACTATTGAACAATTCTCTCAGCCTGTATGCTTTGTTTAAAATCCTTTTCTTTCACTCTATATTTTTATCTAACCCCTTCTGTGCCTACAGAAACCTCAGTATGTTCTCCAAGGATTAGATGAAAGGGAAATAAATGTCCAGCAATCCCTTCCATTGATTTGCTTAAACATTTCCCTGGATATTTTTATTTACTAATAATTTCTGCAATTATACATAGATAATGCAAAATGCAAACTTCAGCCCAATAGCTGTGCAAATTATTTAACATTGCATTTTACTGGGTTCTCATTTAATAAAGTTTCACTGTAGTTTTATAAGCAGACTAGGGGAAATATTTTAAATAACAGCTTTTCTGATTCTCTAAGTTTTAAAAATAGGAAGTGCCTCTCAAGTCTAAGTAACCATCTGATACAAGGAAATCTTGACTCTATTTTGGAGAGTGAGTTACTTTATTTTGTTGAAATTTTCAACTTGTTACAACTAAATTTTTAATATTAATAGCAAATTATAAACATATTAATACATTCCAAATAGAATATATGGAATATAAATTTATCTTTATTGTGACTTGGAATCATTATTAACATCAATTCTTAAACTTTTCTGTAATATAGTGATGCCACCTGAACTATTGAGGTATTTAGGGTAAACTTCTCTGTAATATAATGATGCCCTCTGAACTACTGAAGTATTTAGGGTGTTTGCCCTAATACTAAATAGATATCAGGATACTGTGGCTTTTGGGTTCTTTTGTCTGCCTTTGTAATATCTTTGCATCCCTTATTGTTTGGCTGCATCTTCCATTGCTATCATTATGACCTTAGTAGTACGCTCTTCATTAGCTGCTTCCATCTGACAAGAGCTTAGAGACTTGTTAGGAGGGAGTCAAACCAAATGTACAGAGATATATGAAGCAGAGTCAAGGGCCGAAATTAAATATATAGTGTATAAACTCTCGTGATTGAGTTTTGACATCTATTTTTATTTGTTTGAAGCCATTTGCTGTTACTTCTGTTTTAAACCACTTTCAAGGCAAATAAAGTTAGTGGAGAACAGATATCCAGATATAACAGATTTTATCCAGTAGTCCTGCAATGTATAAATTTACCAATATCAGATATGTGTGTTTGGGGGAGGGATGGTTGAAAGGACAGAATGAGAATTGATTGGGAGGAAAACAGGAAGAGAATCCATTATTCCTATTTTCTCATCTATTATCCCCCAAATAGAACTTCCAATACAAAGAAACAAAGATTGAGTAATAACTGTAAATAAAATGGTGCCTATTTTATGAGCTTATTAGTGACACAGACCAAAAGCAAAGGCCAAATTCTCATCAGAGGTGGACTGATGAGAAATCCTATCAAGTAATGTGGGAATATACCTCCTAAAGTTTGACTTTGGGCTATGATATTATTTTGTAAAAGAAGGGGCTGGATAGATATATGTGGCAACCAAAGGAACAGAATGAGTAGATCTTTTTTCTATATGTTAAATCTGATAGAATTTCCAAATAATACAGCTCTTCATAAATTCATATTGTATACTTTTAAAATTTTTAAACATTTTTTATTGTGAAAAAAACAAATATGCAGAGAAGTGATAAATTTCAAAGTACAGTTTAACAAGTAGTTATAAAGCAAATTCCACAGTATAGTATGCATTACAGTTCAAGTATTTCCTTCTTGCTGTTCTAATACACTGTAAACTAAAAAGAAATATCTACATAATTATTCAGTAGTCATAATCATTTGTTAAATCCTAATGTCTCAGTTACAACTCCTCCATCTCATGTGATCATTTTCTCAATCTTCAGGGATATTTGGGCAATGACACTTCTAACTTCTTCATGCTGAAAAATCAACATTATGAGGTAGGGGAATGCAATTGACTGATGTTCTTGTAGAGACTGGTACCTCTGGGTTTCAGGGTTTATCTGACATATGAACAATATAAAGGTTTTAAGTTTCTGAAAAAATAAACTTAATAAGTAAAACTTTTACAGAGTCTTAGTATTGTATGCTTTCAACATGGGATTTCCAAAAGTCTGTAAATGATTTGACTTTCTGTATGTCTAGCCCTAGAATTGGATCTATTTCTGGTTCATGAGAATGCCTATTTAGGGGATAACTCATAATGTTATCTGTTCAGAAATAAGCCACTGTCTCTGATAGATTCTAAATGTCAGATTCAAAATGGAATGGGGTATGGCTTTGTCCTTAAAGAGGTTTGGAAGCTAAATCTTGGTGCTTCTGAAGTGAAAAGCTCAGTTATACTATGAACAATCCTGGGAAGGCTGAAATGAAATAATCCACAGAGAAGAAAAATTGGATAATCTCTGCTTGCAAGGGCTATTTGTGTAAACAGAAAAATGATTCTCTGAGGATGTCTACATCCTAATCCCCAGAATCTGTGAATATGTTGTGACATGGCAGAGGTTACAGGTGAAATTAAGTTTGCTAATCAACTAACTTTAAAATATGGAAATTATCCTAGATTAGTTGAATGGGGCTAATATAATCACAAGAGCCCTTAAATATGGAAAATGGAAGCAAAAGAAAAGGTCTGAGTAATGCAATGAGCAATGTGAGAAGGACTTGATCCACTGTCACTGGTATTATAGGTAGAGGAAGGAGTCCACGAGTCAAAGAATGCAGATGGCTTCTAAAAGCTGGAAAAGCCAAGAAAATGATTCTCTTCTAGGGTCTCCAAAAAAGGAATGCAACCCTACCGACCTCTTGATTTAGCCCAGTGAGACCCCTGTTGGCCTTGTTACCTACAAAACTGTAAGATAATAAAATCATGCTATTTTAAGTCACTCAGTTTGTGATAATTTGTTACAGCAGCATTATAAAACTAACAGATGCCTGTAAGTGCCATCCCTCTCATATCAATCAAGGTATGCCAGTGTGGTAGAGGAAGAACATAATTGCTGAGAGTTCCCATCACAGCAGAGTTTCATCAAGATAATTGTCTAAGGCCTCTTTCCTTCCTTCCCCTGGGTCTTCTTCATTTCCTCAGTCATGTTGCTTCATCCAACCTTTCCAGTCCTGATCTGAGAATGCCCTTTTGTTGTGACTCTCAATCTCATCCCTATTCAGACTTGGTAACTGACCTGTACCACATTTGAGCCAGACTGCCTTCCGGAACTCACATCTTTTAAAACAATATTGATAGTTATCAATGCATACTGTAATAAGTCACTGACATCTATGGCCCTTTGGGGCATGATAGACAGGTGAATCCTAGCTCTACTGTGGATTAGTTGGGTGCTTTTGAATAAATGTGACATTTGGGAATACTTCTTAGGGTAGTTGTGAGGATGAAGTGAAATATTATATGTTAAGTGTTCAGTACATAGTCGGTACTCAGTAACAGTAATATTTCTCTTTCCAGCCTCTGTTTTTGTTCCTTAACTCTTTGCACCAAGTATAGATTTATCCCTTCTTGACTTTTAGCATAGTCAATGAGCCAAAGAAGAAAGTCTCCTTCCTGGAGGGTGATGAGGGTTATCTTCATCAAGTGGACATCAAGAGGCATAGAGAAAGTTTGCTCACCCCTCTCCTCAGCCTCTGGGAACCTGTCTTCAGTCTCCTTCTCATTCTTCTATCAATAACAAATTGGGCATAAGGGAAGAGTTGAAAAATATCTTGTTCTCTTCTTAGTGTGCCTCTACTTATTAGAACTTTATACCTTTCATGTTAATGGGGGGCTTCCTCTGACAAGGTACATGCAAATTTTTAGTATGTATTAATTGCAAATGATGATGTTGAGGTATTTATTATACTGAGAAAATGCAGTGAATGGAATCTTGTTAAACTCTTATTTACTAATTCAATAAATACTAAGCGCCAGGCACTGAACAGTAGCCAATGAATATAGGGAGACAAGTGAAGACACAGTCCATGTCTTCAGAGATTTTCATTCAAGTCATCACCTGTTCTCTAATACAGAAAGATGTGGCATGTTATGGAAACCTTGAGGAAAGACAACTGAACCAGATCCTGTAATGGAGAGGGGTGTATGTATGTGTATGCTGGTGAGGAGCGTGGCTCCTAAACTAAGTCATAAAGAATGGGAAGGGGTTAGCTAAGCAAGAGAGTCACATTAAGGTTGACACTAGCTTTAGGTTTTAAGTAGGCTTAAGAAATTCCCAAGTTCACTCTATGTTTCTTTTTTTATATAATTTTAATTTTGTTTGCTTGTTTTGTGCCCTAAATAAATTTTTAGAATTTATTTTAAGGCATGAATGAGTCAATATTTGTAAATATTTGTCTGGTACTCAATAAATAGAGTCATTCAATAAATATCATTTATTACCATTTAATTATTATCTTCATTATTATTATGATGAGTTTTAAAACAGCTAATTTATATAGAGAACATATCCCAGTGCCTAGTACATAGCAATTATTTAGTAAATTGTTTTTCTCCACTTTGGGTATTTGTTTGACACCTAAGACTCAGAGTTAGAATTCTGTAGCTATGAAAGTCAGTATTAACCCATACAGCAACTGTTAAAAACACTGAAAAAGTCATAAGACTTCAATTAGAGATATGAATGAAGCTGATCTGGGTAGGAGTAAGGTAAATCAGACTAAAGGGTAAAGGATGATATTGATTACATTTTAAAACGTCAACTTTGGAATAAAGTTTAAAAAAAAGTATAATAAAACATCAACCTAGGTCTGAGACCAAAGGAAGAGATTTTTTTTGATACAAAATTTATATTTTTGGTAGCACACTGTCTAATTTAACGTGTATGATCAGCTTATCTGAGCATCATAATTACATGAAAACTTGAATACGGAGTGAGGTTTTGTTGATTTGTACAGGTTAGTTTGATGCCCTGAAATATCCCAAAGTAATCTGGGCAAATTAAAAAGTATTTTCAAAGTTCCCCTGAGGGACTGGGGAAAAAGGTGGAAATAGTAAACTTTCCCACTTGGGGAAGACCTGATATTCTCACAAGCATCACTGATTGTGAATTTGATGGGCCAGGCCCTCAATCTTGGGGCCTGCCCTTATGAAACTTATTCCTGCTTAGAAGAAGGTAAGTCTACTTATGGTTATGCCTAAGAGTCACCCCAAGAGAACCCCTTTTGTTGCTAAGATGTGGACTCTTTCTCTAAGCCAACTTGACAGATAAGCTCAATGTCCTCTCCCCCTATGTAGGACATGGCTCCCAAGAGTGCAAATCTCCCTGGCAACATGGGACTCCCAGGGATGAGTCTGGCTCTGGCATCATGGGGGTAAGAAGGGCTTCTAGACCAAAAAGGGGAAGAAAAATGAAACAAAATAAAATTTCAGTGGCTGAGAGATTTCAAATAGAGTTGAGAGGTCATTTCGGAGGTTATCTTTATGCAGTATATAGCTAACCCTTTTCAGTTTTTGGTGTATTGGTGTAACTGGAGAGAAATACCTTAAACTGTTGAACTGTAATCCAACAGCCTTGATTCTTGAAGATGACTGAAGAAGTATAGAACTTTTAAGGTGTGCTCATGTGACTGTGAAAACCTTGTAACTGACACTCCTTTATCCAGTGTATGGACAGATGAGTAAGAAAAAAATTACAAAAATAATTAAACAATAGAGGGCATGGGAGTATGGGATGTAGAAAAATAGTTTTCCTCCTCCTCTTGTTTATCTTCTTCCTCTTTTGCTTTCTCATTATTATCATCCCTTTTCAAATAGGCATTTTCAGCAAATATCTCTCCTCTTTCTTTCCTAAAAGAATCATAATTGTGGATCAACATTACAGCTTAGCATTGAATTGTTCTCAGATTCATCATTGAGTTTCTAGTTTTTTTCATAACTAGCTATGTTACTTGAGGAACTATGCTTACTGCCTATAGTATAGTGCTGATATTATGTAAGATGTTCTGTAAATATTTGTTGAATGAATTATCAAATAATTGATAGTTATCAAATGCTTCTTGATTGTTTAAGAATGGGAAAGGAATCTATCACTGATGAAGGTTCTCTACTTTTTATTTGCAAACTGAGCATTCATCTAAGAATTACAAATGTCTCAGGTATTGATAGAAGATTTTCCAGGTTGAAAACTTTAGCTTTTATCTACACTTAATAGAAACATTGGTCTTATCTTTAAAATAAAATGTTTTTATCAGTTCCAATATTCTTATTTAGGAAATAGACATGAATCTTCTTCATGTTTGTCTTAGATCATGTGCTCAGAAAATAGGGCCTTGTGTAACTGAAACTTTACCTATAATGTACATGTTTCAATGAGATCTTATTTCATAGATTGGTAAACCCAGTGTTACTACCACTATATTTAAGCTTATACAACTTCTTCTATCATATAACTGCCCTTACTCTAAATACAACTCATGTGCTTTCTTTTTATAAAGTGCCATCCTGTGAGGGAAAGTGTCTGGAGAACTTCACACATTTATTTGCATAGTTCTTTGTCAAATTAAATCTGAATCAACCATTCCTACTTCCATTTTCCATGTGAAAACTGAATGCATGACTGACAAGATGGTATATGCTGAACATTTCCTTCTTCTTCTTTATTATATTTGTGAATTCAGTCTTATATTTTGATTGTTTGCATCTTCATTAATTCCAGAGAATCATTCTGATTCAGCTTGGGTTTAGTTGGTTTTCCTTTCCAGCAGCTTCTATTTTATTGGTTGGTTGAGACTGATTACTTCTAGGCTTTTCAAGCATCAAATCCCTCAGATTTTGCCCAATGATTACCTATGTGTAAGATCATTCATTCAATACAACAGAATCACCTACAGATTCACTAAAGCCAGTCATGGGACATGTACCTAATACAGTTGCCTAGGTCCAGTCTTTGCCATTTCCCAACTTTATCTTGATCATCCTTGTTCTTATTTATTTGGTTTTCAGGTTTTTGCCTTCCAAATATATATTAATCTTCTTTTGAGGACTGTAATAGATTGAATCATGTCCCTCACAAAGACATTTTCAAGTCATAATCCCTGGCCCTATAGACATGAGCTCATTCGTAGGAGGATCTTTGAAGATGTTAAGGCCAAACTGAATCAGGGTGAGTCTTAACACAATATGCCTGGAGACCTTATAAGCAGAAGCAATTGGGCACAGTAGCAGAAGTCACAGGAGAAGACAGAAGATGAGCATGGGATGGAGGTAGAGACATAGTCAGCAAGCTAGGCCTGCAGCCACCTTGACTTTGGGCCTCTAGTCTTCAACACAGAGAGACAACAAATTTCTGTTGTTTAAGCCAAGATGTCTGTATTATTTTGCTATAGCAGCCCTGGTAAAATAAGTCAAAGACCTATTTAGATTCATCTCTCAGAGTTGTTGGATTGGGTTTCCTTTTTGTCTTCCCATTTGGCCTTGACCCAGTATATCTCTAAGATTATCTATAACTTCAGGTGAAAAACATTGTCCCCACCTCTGCTCAGAGAACCCCACTGGCCCAGCTGACTGCTAACTATCTCATCCTACTCCTCATTAGAGAAGGGGGATTTGGACATATATTTCATTTTTCCTATTTTGGTTTCTATGCAGTTAAGTGGTCAACACCATTTCTTAACTAGTCATATGCCTTTGAGACATATCCAGACCAAAAAAAAATTATTGTAATTTATCTTCTTTTCTAATTTTTGTGTAGGGGCTATGCTATGTCCACTTATAAAAACAGTTTAACTGGTTCAACTGAATTAGTAAAATAGGGTAAATTACTGAAAAAGTAATCATATAAGCTCTGAAACTGAAGGCTAAAACAACAATTGCCTGATTTAAAACAAACAACTTTTCAACTAGTTTCATATTTCTAAAGTTAAATAATTTGATGAAATAGTCATAAGCACATATAAATGATCTTGTAACTTAACAATACAATCTTTTCAGGGCTGGATGAATTAATAATAGCTGATTGATCTGGAAATTTGAAAGAAGTTTAATATTCATGTTCTTAATTGGTATTCAATTTTGGTAGAGGAGGGCTTAACATTTCTATGGAATTTATTACACAGTATAGTGATACACAGTTAATAAAAAATAAGGTCATTTTCTTAAGCAATCTATATTTTAATTTACAAAACTACTTAAAGAGCTATGAAGATATAACCTAAGATTTTTCCCACAAAAGCATAAGAACACAAACATTTTTAGGCATATTTTAAAGTAGCATTGTGTCTTTCATATATAGTTTATGGATAGACAGGTTGATATTTTTTCTCCCTCTGATCTGGGTTAATTCACATTAGATAATAATTCCAGAAACCAGTATTTTGTAACTCCTATAACCTGCCACAGTGTGCTCATGCATATGCTTGGAGGCAAAAATGTATTCTTTTTTTTGAATGAGAAAGAGATGGGGCCATGCATTGAGATTCAAATGATAGCATGTGACAGGAGATGAATCAATTAAAAGCCATTATAGACTTTGTAGTAACAAATTATCATTGTAGGAACAAATTATCACTATCATTGTAGGACACTCTTAGGAAAACATTAACAAAGCAGTATTTGGATGAATGACTTGATCCATGGGGTGGGGAGAGCTGGAGAGGGCTGGGTAAGATACATCCCCTCACTCCAAGGACTAGGGAGAACAATTTTGAAAATAGGTGGATCAGACATAGGTGGCTGATATCTTTCATCAAAGGAAATCGAACAATATTTTCTACATTACTAGAGTTAGAAACATTGCCATTTTACTTTTTAGCTTAGCAACTTGGAAACCACTCATTTGAATTTGTTTTGCCTTCATTCCCTTTGAATTCACATAGAATTCTTGGGAATTATTTAAGATTGTGATTAATGGTGGTCAATTTTTACAACTATACATTTAAACAACATACACAAGCCAACGTAACTAATTGGAAAAAAAATCTAACTAAACAATATATTCAGTAGCTCTGGTTTTGAAGAGTGGTATGGTAATCCTTCTTTCAATTCAGATTAACTGAATAGATAGGATAACCGAAACCAAATTCTATTAGGTAGGCATACTTCAATCTTCTATATATAAATAAGCTTTTCTCTGGATTGGTCTCCTGTTTATTTTGAGTCTAGTGGGAATTAAACAAGAGAAAGAAATTTAAAGTTTGATTGTGAGAACATGCTTATTACTTTGAGATTTTCTTTACACCACTGTATTTTATTGATTTTCATTCTTATTATGATTTTCTTTATAGCATTATTTATTATCTTATATTAATAAAAAATAGTAACCCTTGTTGAGAAAGAAATGTCCAAACATGTCATTCCTTAATTAGATTAAAGATATAATCAAACCCATGTCCTCCAGATGTCTAACTATTTAGTGAAACCATGTATCTTGGCAGTGATTGAAATATGACTACTTTTTCTTGGATTTCCTTAGTTTGTTTATCTGCCCCAATTTTTCCGCCAAGACACCTCTGTAATTGTTTCTCTTATAGTTGTGTTCCTATTAAGTGGAACAATTACGACAAGCTATATTATGAAATAGTATGACAATTAGTCTTTTTCCAATCATTTTTGGTTTAGTTATTATACTTTAACACAATTATATAAGACATTAAGTACTACACACTTCTCTACTGCTTTTCAATACCTACTACTATTAACCTAATTATCTAATATAAGAAAAGAGTATAAGGTGCAGAACTCTCTTTAATTCTCTTGGCTCCTAATGCTTAATCTTTTTTCCCTCAGACATTTGGAGAAGTTAATGAAAATGTGAATTCCCATTCCAGAAAAATACACATATGCTCACATATATCGAATTTCAAATTTAGCTTTCAGATTTTGGTAAGCCATTGAAACCTAATTACAACTCAGTAAACTTCAGTTTAAGAACTCATGCTGTTTGGGTTTGAGGGTCAACATATATGTTCTCTACACACAGCATTCCCAAGCCTGCAGCTTCTCACTACAAATCCCTGTGAATTACTGCATGAGGGTGCTCAGTCCATAGAGAGGACAGTTCTGGTGTCAGCATGTTAATACCCTAGAACACCTCTCAACTAATGATGAAGAAGAGTTGATTGATAATTTCCCCAGTTTCCTTGCCCATCAAGTAGGACAACTTGGAAGCATGTTCTATTGCTACATCCAGGGCCCCCCAGCAGTAAGGGAACCCATTTAACCACGATGGTAACCTGCTCCCTAATAGCCATTACAGGAATTTTCCCTTCCATATCTCACTTTCCTACCTTCCAAGAAACCCTTACCAAATCTTCCTAAATAGCTCCCACATGTCCTATTTGTGGATCAGCTTTTGGCAAAAACAAACTGTTTTAGTTAATATCTCTGCATAACAAGCACCTCTAAAACTCAGTGGCATAAAACAAGAATTTTATTATGCTCATGGATTTTCTGTATAAGAAGTTCAAGTCAGACACAGTAGGGATGACTCATCTGTGCTCCATGTTGTCTGGGCTCTCATCTGGGAATATTCAAAGGTTGGGGATGGTGGTGGGGGGCTGGAATCTGGAGGCTCCTTTACTCACATATCTGGAGCCTCGTCTCATAGGGCTCAATTACTGAGTTTAGTAAAGAGGCAACCTGAACCCATAGCTGTGGTCTCTCCAACATGGAATTCTCAGAATAATCATTCTGCTTACATGCTGCCTAGCTTTCTCCCGAAGTGAGTGTCCCAATAAAAACAGGTAGAAGCTATATGGTCCTTTTGGACCTGGGATTTGAACACATACAGCATCACTTTTGTAGCAAAGTTTGTACCAAGCAGGTCACTAAGACTGACCTGGACTCAATGGAAAGAGTGTCAGAGAATTTGAGTACATATTTTAAAACTGCCACACAGACTGAGACAGGATTATTGCACAAGTAGGAGGTTTAGTCCAGGGATTCCTAATAATGAACAGTCTCCTTTCTAAAGCTTTAGTGAGTTGATATGGAAAACTAGATCATAATTTTTGTTATTCTATTATTTTATAAGGGTGATGATTTTTATTAGCATAGTTATAGCTGTAAAATTGAATTCTAGATAACTGATATGTCAAATGGATTTTTGTTAATTTAATCTAATTTAAAATGCACTGGAAATGTGCATATTTTAAATAAATTCTTTAGTGAATTTTTTAATGGAATAATAAAGAGTGAATTTGCACATATAGGATTTTTATGAAACTGATCATACATGTAATCACAGTTTTGAACATACATTATAATTTGGTGTACTTTAAGAAATATGAGTCTGTTCATTACAAGTCCAAATTAGTTGGAGAAGATGAAGGACATGCAAGATATTATTTTATTATGGACAAGAGAGATAACATACATAATTCTATATGTATTCAAAATTATTCACTTCATGCCAATAGAAGCCCAAATAATTGCTTTTGACAGGAAAATAAAAGGATGAATCATAATATCTATAGGACATATCTATAGGAACTAAAATATTTTTCATTTTAAAGTCTTAACATTTTTAGATGAAATGTAGAGTGATTACATGTGCAGACTTTAAAATATGTCAGTCAGGTTCAGAAATTCATGCTTGGTTTGTTTGTCTACAATGATTAAAAAAATAGATATTGCAATATTACACAGACAGTAAAATGATCAGTGATCATCAGAGTTCAGAGCAAGGGAGAGAGAGTTGAATGTGTGGACCACAGGAGATTTTTTGGCAATGAAATTATTATGTATGACATTGTAGAGAGGGATACAAGACATTACAAATTTGTCAAAGCCCTACAGAACAAAGATCGCAAATCCTAAATGTATGCAAAACTTGAAAAATTCACTTAGGAATTGGGGGATTCCAGAAAAAGATGCAGATTATGACTAGAAAATATAATTATTACACATGTATGAAACAAGGGTGGTATTAAAATTACTGAGCTAAATAATTTTGGAAATAAATGGAGTCTGTGAGGCTAAAAGCAAAGAATCTGAACATAGGCACTGTATACTAGTTGAAAAACTTCTTTCAAGTTTTTGGTGTACTGATAACAATTCTGTTACTACTATGCAGGTATACTAGAGTGTATAAATTAAGTAAATAGATGGCAGGTGATGGAATCAAGTTTCTTACTATTTTAATAAGAGTTTACAGATAAGAAGGGGGAGAAAACTAGAAGGATTCATGTGTTAATGGATTACAATTGGAGATATCGGTATGAACTTAGGTTTAGCTTTAGTTTAGTACAGAACCAAAAGCTAAATATAGAAATATTATTGATATGCATATATACATGGGTTAATATAAATACATGTATTTTGGTGCCACTAAGTTGTATGTATAGGTTATATGTAAGGCCTAAAGGAAATGACACTCTAGTTGAAGCAGGCATAACTTGCATCTAGATCTTGATTTCTAATAGCACTTTCCACTAAAAGGAATCAGAGATCCTTGGAGATATGACTTACTGTCATTGGATAGTGGCAAGAAATATATAAACTGAGACTATGGAGAAGTGATGTCATCAACATGGTGACATAAGACATTCCCTGAAAAGGCCTCCCCAGGGATTTAATGAGTAAAAGGGCAAGTCCCATTTGCTTAAAACTCTGGATTCTGATTCCCCAGAGCAGGATAACCTAACAGGGAAGAAATTTGAGACAGAAAAACTGCACAGGAAATGAGAAAGAGGGGATTAAAACTGAACTGCTGCTGCCAAGATGGCAGCTTAGCGAGGTGTGGGATTTAGTTCTTCTTCCAGAACAGCTACTAAATAGCCAGGAACCGAACAGAACAACTGCTGGGGCCACATCAGTGACTGGACACACAGTGTACCCCAGTCTGGACCAGCTGGACCGGCTGCAAGGCCCCCCAGAACCGTGAGTTCCCCAAGCCATGCAGCCAGCGCCCCTCCCCGACAGGCTGCTTCCCAAAGGGGAAAGGAAAGGGACTTTACCAGCATCAGGGGCTGAGCACAACTAAGCTTCAAGTGTGGAATTAATCCACAAATTCTGACTACTAAAAATAGGCCCCCAGTTCAGCTGAACCTGGTCAAAGCGGAGGTTGCTGATTTTCCCTGGTGCTAAAGGGGCAGGGCTGACAGAAAAAGAAAAGAAAAGAAAAAAAAAAAAGAAACAGAGGTTTTTGGATCAGCTAGCATATAATACTTAAAAGAGTCTGGGCCCTGGAGGATAGGGGGCACATGAATGAGGGGGCACATAGGATCTGAAGGTACACAAAGCAATATACCAACTTATTCCTGCTGTGAGAAAGATTTTTCTCTTTCTTTTTTTGTGGCTGTGTTTCTACAAAGGCTGGACTGTCTTTGATACAGTGGCAGGGCTTCTCAGGCTGCAAATACCCCAGGCATAGCCAGAAACAAGCTTGTTTGTTTCTCTGGGGAAGAGGTGGGGCCCAGCTCAGGTGAATTCCCTCCTTCAAGGAATTCAAACACCAGGGCTTGGAAATTTGAAGCCATTAAAGCCAGCCTACAACTTCTCCCCTGTCTCCACCATGCCCCCAGCAGGGAGAGACTGCTGAAGTTAAAGTTACCACATCACCTTATGCTGGTGAGACCTGCAAACAGACAAGTGCCACATACTGGGCATGATAGGAAAAACACAGAGTCCAGAGACCTCACAGGAAAGTCTTTCAACCTGCTGGGTCTCAGCCTCAGGAAAAACTGACACAGGAAAAATTGACGCAGGTGACTCTTTCCTCCTGACAGTTTGGTCTGGGAAAATCTGGCTGGGATCTATAATACCTAAGTAGACTCTCCTAAGGGTGGGGGGAGAAAGGCACCTTACAGATAGAGCAAGAAGCAAGAAGACAAGAACTGAAAAATTCTGCTCTGTTCAACAAAACCTAAGCTAGTGGTCCAGAATAAGCTGAAGTAAATGTCAAAGAACAGATAGACAACAAAGTCATCCAGCAAGAAAATCCCAGGGAAAAAAGTGAAAACAATCTCCAAAATAAACTAATTAAGGTAATTAAATGCCTAGACACCAGCAAAAAATAACAAATCACACTAGGAAATTGAAGATATGACCCAGTCAAAGGAACAAGCCAACAATTCAAATGAGATACAGGAGTTGAAACCATTAATTCAGATTGTTCGAACAGACATGGGAAACCTCATCAAAAATCAAATCAATGAATTGAGGGAGGATATAAAGAAGTCAAGGAATGAACAAAAAGAAGAAATCAAAAGTCTGGAAAAAACAAATCATAGAACTTGTGGGAATGAAAGGCACAGTAGAAGAGATGAAAAAAACAATGAAAACCTACAATTTTAGATCTCAAGAGGCAGAAGATAAGATTAGTGAACTGGAGGACAGGACATCTGAACTCCAACAAGCAAAAGAAAATATAGGGAAAAGAATGGAAAAATATCAGCAGGGACTCAGGGAATTGAATGACAATATGAAGTGCATGAATATATGTGTTGTGGGTGTGAGAAGAGAAGAGAAGGGAAAAGGAACAGAAAAACTAATGGAGGAAATTAACACTGAAAATTCCCAACTCTTATGAAAGACTTAAAATTACAGATCCAAGAAGTGCAGCATACCCCAAAGAGAATAGATCCAAATACATGTACTCCAAGATACTTACTAATCAGAATGTCAGAAGTCAAAGAGAAAGAGAGAATTTTGAATGCAGCAAGGGAAAACCAATCCATCACATACAAGGGAAGCCAAATAAAACTATGCATAGATTTCTCAGCAGAAACCTGAGGTGAGAAGACAGTGGGATGGTATATTTAAATTACTAAAAGAGAAAAACTGCCAACCAAGAATTCTATATCCAGCAAAACTGTCCTTCAAAAATGAGGGAGAAATTAAAACATTTTCAGACAAAAAATCACGGAGAGAATTTGTGACCAAGAGACCAGCTCTGCAAGAAATACTGAAGGGAGCACTAGAGGCAGATATGAAAAGACAGAAGAGAGAGGTGTGGAGAAGAGTGTAGAAATGAAGACTATCAGTAAAGGTAAGAAGAGAAAAATTAGATATGACATACAAAATCCAAAAGGCAAAATGGTAGAAGAAAGCACTACCTGTATAGTAATAACACTAAATGTTAATGAATTAAACTCCCCAATCAAAAGAAATAGACTGGCAGAATGGATTAAAAAACAGGACCTGTCTATATGCTGTCTACAGGAAACACATTTTAGACCCAAGGATAAACATAGGTTGAAAATGAAAGGTTGGGAAAAGATATTTCATGCAAATAACAATCAGAAAAGAGCAGGAGTAGCTATACTAATATTCAACAAATTA